>PVIC010056550.1:0-10924 GCA_004025085.1 Thryonomys swinderianus
GCTCAGGGCCAGCCTGAACTACAAAGCAAGACCCTGTCTCAAAAAAAAAAAAAAAGTATCAATGAGGGGGCTGGGGATTTAGCTCAAGTGGTACCGCACCTATCTTGTAAGCACAAGGGCCCAAGTTTGATCCCCAGTACTGCCAAAAAAAAAAAAAAAGTATCAGTGGGAAAGAATTAAAAGTTGGTTTCATGTTAATGGTGTTTTCCCTATAACATTCCCTATCAAAAGTCCCAGTGGGCCAGAGATTTAGCTCAGTGGTTCTGGCATCTGCCTTGAAAGTGCAAGGTCCTGAGTCACAGTCCACAATGCATCCAAGCAATCAGTACCACCCACCACAGTGCCAGGTGTGGTGGCTCACCAGCACTGGGGAAGTAGAGACAGGAGGATTGCTGTGAGTTTGAAGCTAGCGTGGACTATATAGTCAGCTCAGGGCCACCTTGAACTACAAAGTGAGACCTTGCCCCCCCCCCCCGTAAAAAAAAGTAGTCACTCAGTGAATGATTGGCATGTATGAAAATATCTGTACATTCATAAACAGAGGCTCTTTTAAGCAAAAACATGGAACCAAGTTTCTTTAAATTAATTTTACCTTTCTGTGAGTCCCTAGTCCTAATCAGGGAATAGGGCCTAGTTTATTAAAGAATTAAAACGAGAGGCTAGAGATTTAGCTCAGTGATTCCAGCCCCTGGTTCAGTCCCTGGTAACCACCTACAAAGTAGTGGGCATGGTGGCTCATGGCCATCAGCCATCAGTAACCACATACCACAATGCCAGGGCATGCTGGCTCACGCCTATCATCCCAGCATTGGGAGGCAGAGGCTGGAGGATTGCTGAGTTCGAGGCTACCCTGGGATACATAGTGAGTTTACAGCCAACCCAAATTACAAAGTGAGACCCTATTTCAAAAAACAAACAAAAGAATTAAAATGAGGATCATTACTCATTGTGTACATCTTGAAATGTCACACTGTACTCAATGAACATTGACAGTTACCAAGAAAAAGTAACCATGTGGGTTATTAAAATATATATAAAAGTATCTGTTTTGGGATATATTTTTTGTTGATTTTGGAAGAGTGACTAGGAAGTGACAGAACAGTAGAACATAGAAGTTCTGCTGACCTTGCACATCTTCTTTTACTGAAATTTGGGAGTGTGAAAGTCACTGACAATACAGTTCAGCAAGTGAAATTGTTCATCCATTTAATCAAAAGATGTCTTATCACAGTGTAGGCCTATAATTCCAGCATTCTAGAAGGTTGAGGCAAGAGGATTTGCAAGTTTGAACCCAATCTAGGCAATTCAGTGAGACTCCATTTCAAAATACATGTAGAAAGGCCCAGAGAGGTAGGTAGCTAGCTCAGTGTGAAAGCCCTGGCTGGGGTTCATTTTGCAGTTCTCCCTCTTCCAAAGTGAATGTATTAAGAAATAGGGAAGTATTGCTTGGCACCCTTCTTAAAATAACAATTTTAAAACAACAATTTAAAAAATTAAGTATCCTTGTTTTTGTTCTGTTTTTCACTAGGTTTGTAAATATTATCTCTGTGGTTTTTGTCCTGCGGAATTGTTCACAAATACTCGTTCTGATCTTGGTAAGTAATTTTTCTGTCTCTTTTATCTACCTACCTGCCTCCTTAACTACCTACCTACCTATCCATCCAGCCAGCCCTGGAATTTAAACCCAGGGCTTTTGCACTGAATGACATTTCCTACCTTCAGGTTGTTTTTTTGGAGATAGAGCCAAAGTTGCATAGGTGGGGCCAGAATTTTCAATGCTGCTTCTGGTTTCCAGAATCCTGGGATTACAAATGTGGGCCGCCCTATCTGGCCTCAAATTTATGGTTTTTAAAATATTAATAATTTTGAAGGTTTTTTTCCCTTGGATATTTTCTGGCTTTTTGGGGGGAGGTACTGGGTATCAAACTCAAGACTTCACTCTTGCCAGGCAGATGTTGTGCCACTGAACTAAATCCCTGGTTCCTTGATGGCTAATTATTGAATGTGTTAATGTCAGTTTAAACATTGTGGCTTAAACATATTTATTTCCATTTTATCTCAAATCTTCACTAAAATGAAAAAAGATTTAAAAGGATTTCTGTGGAAGAGGAAATAACAGAGATGTTACCACATTTTTGGATAAGTACAGCGAGGCATAGTGATACATGCTAAGGCAGGAAGAGTGCAGGTTTGAGGCCAGCCTGGACCATTCAGCAAGATTCTTTCTCCAAGTTCTTTTTCAAAAAAGGATGGCAGTGTTGCCTAGCATGAGATGCTTGCCTAGCTTTTTGAGGCCTGGGTTTCAGTCCGCAAAACGTGACAAGTATCAAGGAAAGAAACCTGCCTCCTAAAAGCCTGCTGAAGGGAATTCTGAACAGAAGTGAGTGTTGTTCATTAGCAGAGCTTTGGGCTCAGGGTTTAGAGACTGTCAGGTACCTTAGACAGCAGAGCTGAAGCATGAGGCTGAAAATAATGCTTAATTCTTGTTCAGCATTTCAGCCTTGAAACTGTTCACATTTAGCAACATCCCTAGCCTGTGCTCATTGTGTGCCAGTAGCCTACTCCAGTTGTGACAACCAAAAAATGTCTAGACATTACTAGATGTTCCTTGGTAGTCATGCTTGTTCTCAGTGGAGAGCCAGTGGCTCTGGTAGTTTTTGCATCTGTTGATCCTACCTCTCCCACTTTGATGTTATTTTATGGAGAAACAGACAGTGCATCTGAATGACAAAATACAAAAAAGAAAAACTTTTGTCAGTTCTCTAAGGGATGGTTCATAGTATTCTAGATTATAAAAAAGAAGTTAATTCATTACTGAAAATGTTTGCCTTAGAGTGTTATAAGCACTTTAGGTTAGAATAGTCTAGATCATGAGATTTCAGACATAGCACAGAACAGTAGTGAGTTAGCGAGTCTGTGAAAGATTAAATGAAGCTAGCTGACTATAGACTAAAACTCTACACATTGACATTTGAAACAAATTAAGCTGAAAAACATGAAAGTAAAATTTTTTTTTTTTGAGACAGGGTCTTGCTTTGTAGTTCAGGCTGGCTCTGATCTCACTATGTAGTCCAGGCAAGCCTCGAACTCAGCAATCCTTCTGCCTCTGCCTCCTGAGTGCTGGGATTACAGGCGTGAGCCACCACGCCCGGCACTGTGGCATGCGGTATTGATTGTTGGTGCGCGTGAGTCTCCACACCCAGCATTGTATGTGGTTACCGGGGATGGAACTCAGGACCTTGTGCTTGCGAGGCAGGCGCTGGAACCTCTGAGCTAACCCTCCGGCCCATGAATGTAAAATTTTAGAGAAGAGGGCCGGAGGGTTAGCTCAGTGGTTCTGGCCGCCTGCCTCGCAAGGGCAAAGACCTGAGTTCCATCCCCGGTAACCACATATAATGCTGGGCGTGGAGACACGCCCACCAACAATAAACACCAGCATACCACAATGCTGGATGTGGTGGCTCACGCCTGTAATCCCAGTACTCGGGAGGCAGAGATAGGAGGATTGCTGAGTTTTTGGCGGCTTGCCTGGGCACCATAGTGAGCTCAGGGCCAGCCTGAACTACAACGCGAGACCCTCTCTCCAAAAAGCAAAAAAAAAAAATTTACAGAAGAAATATAAAGCTAAAAGAAGGATGCTTTTTTTTTTTTTTGAGACAGGGTCTCACTTTGTAGTTCAGGCTGGCCCTAAGCTCACTGTATAGCCCAGGCAGGCCTCAAACTCAGCAATCCTCCTGTCTCTGCCTCCCGAGTGCTGGGATTATAGGCGTGAGTCGCCACGCCCTGGCACTGTGGTATGTAGTATTGAGTGCTGGTGGACGTGAGTCATCACACCCAGCGTTGTATGGGGTTACTAGGGATCAAACTCAGGATTTTGCGCTTGCAAGGCAGGTGCCAGAAACACTGAGCTAAATCTCTGGCCCCTATTGTTGCTTGTTTTTACCAGGTCAAACAGGGATCTTGTGCTTGCTAGGCAGGTGCCAGAACCACCGAGCTAAATCTCCAGCCTGAAGGATGAAATTTAAAATCAGTTTAGATGAATGTATATCTGAAAACATTTTCCCAAGTGGAAGAAACAGTGGACATGTTAAATGAAACTTTGACCTCTGAGGATGACATCAAGAGCTAGGAATGAATGTCTGAAAAAGCATGAAAGTGGCCTAGATAGCACCTTTGAAAATTCTGTGGCCCAGAAACAGAGAGCTGTTCATTGAGGATGCTTCCATTACAGACAATAGGATGCAATGGGATGCCAGAGTGCCTGAGATTCCTACAGGTGATGGCAGATACCAATATCACCTCCACCTGTCCACTGTTCTGATGATGGCCACGTTATTGTGATTGAAGGTGTTTCCAGAAAGCAGGACACAGTGGCAGCAGGAAGCCCCAGGAACTTGGCAGCAGCACATCTCATGAATAATTCCGTTTTGGCCAGTGAAATAGAATCTGTAGGAACATTAAAGTGATGGCTTCCTGTGTCATGGATTTAGCTCAGTGGTTCTGGCATCTGCCTTGCAAGCAATAGGTACCAAATTTGAACACCGGTAACCACATACCACAATGCCAGGTGTGGTGGCTCATGCCTGTAATCCCAGCACTTGAGAGGCAGAGACAGGAAGATTGCTGAGTTCAAGGCTTGCCTGGGCTTACATAGTCAGCTCAGGGCCAGCCTGAACTACAAAGTGAGACTCTGTCTCAAAAAAAGAATAAAAAATAAAAGAGCTCTTGAAAAATAACTCTTACAAAAGAGAACTAGAGATAACTGAAATAAGGATTTACAAATAAAATCAAGGGAGTTTGCTGGAATGTTGGGTAATAGGACAGAAAAAATTAAAACTTAACATTGAAATTGATCATTTAACGGGGGTTTAGCTCAGTGCAATGTGTCTGTCTCACAAGCGCAGGTCCTGAATTCAATCCCTGGTACCAAAAAAAAAAAAAAAAAAAAAAAAACCTGGGGGCCGGAGGGGTTTTAGTTCAGTGGTTGTGGTGCCTGCCTCGCAATCGCAAGGTCCTGAGTTCAATCCCCGGTAACCACATATAATGCTGGGCGTGGAGACTCACGCCCACCAACCAGTCAATACCGCATACCACAATGCCGGGCATGGTAGCTCATGCCTGTAACCCCAGCACTCGGGAGGCAGAAACTGGAGGATTGCTGAGTTTGTGGCGGCTTGCCTGGGCACCATAGTGAGCTCAGGGCCAGCCTGAACTACAAAGTGAGACCCTGTCTCAAAAAAAAAAAAAACCTGATCCTCAAATTCTAATACTTGATGCTTGATTAATAGTTCTAGGCAGAGGATATAGAAGAAGGAAATTATTAAAGAAATATATAAGAAAAAATTGCAGTAATTTTTGGGGAATGTCACTGGTCCTTTTGGAGATTGGCTTGATGGAAGAGAAAAATCTACATTATGACACATCATTGTTCAGTTTCAAACATCAAGAACTGACAGTGTGTTGATCACAAAATTGTGAATCAGAATAAGCAAAGACGCGTCAATAACAACAAAGGAAGCTTGAAGACTTCAGAGAAATGCTCTTAAGGGTTTTGAGTGAACAGATTTTTTTGGTAAGGTCAGTAATGTAACCAAAAAGAGGCTGAAGAATAAAGTATTAAAAAGTACAGTGGTCTTAGCCAATCTCTCTCCTGTGGAATTTTTCTCAGAAAATGGTACCGCAATGTGCATAATCAAGGAAAGAAAAATGAGATCCAGTGAAGAGCTAATACAGACCAAGAAGGACTACATAGATGTCTCATAGAACTCTCAACTTTGAAGGTAGAAAGCAAGCATCGTAAACTAAAGCAGGACAGAAGACTCGTGGAAAAAACTGGTTATTGGATATATTTTGAATCTTAAGGAAAAATTGTACTGAGATGGTTTCTGTAGCTGAGCTTTAGTACTTGAGAAGGATCTGGGAAGGGATGGATGGAAAACAAATGAAAAAAATTCAAGAAAAGTATGTCAAATACCATAATGCATCTTTTGTTTGGCTCAACAGAAACTACTGTCTGCATGGTCAGAACATAAACACTAAGCTGGGGATTGTGTCACACACCCATAATCCCCATGCTTTGAGAGGCTGAGGCAGGAGTATGACAAAGTTCCAGCTCAGTTTGGGCAACTAAACAAGACCTCCCAAAATAAAAAAATTTTTTAGCTGGTTGTGGTGCCTCATGCCTGTCATCCCAGGACTCGGGAGGCAGAGGCAGGAGGATTGCTGAGCTTGAGGCTTGCCTGGGCTACATAATAAGCTCAGGGCCAGCCTGAACTACAAAGTGAGATCCTGTCTCAAACAAACAACAACAACAAAAGTTTTTTTAAAATGCAGATAAGTTCAGTGAGAGAGCCTTGGGCAACAGGGCTGGGCAGGGCACAGGAAGGGGAAAACAGTCTTCTTAAATTTAAAAATTTGATGTCTGAGATTGATAGTACAAAAAATCGGCGTAAAAATGGAAATAACCTAGGTAAGTGCCAGAAAAAATAAACACAAGGTTTGAAATTGCTTGCTTATTGGAAGTGTGAAAGTGTGAGGGGCCTAGTTTTCTGCTACTTAACTTTCCTTTTTTTGAGACATGGTCTTGCTTTGAGCTCACTGTGTAGCCCAGGCAAACCTTGAACTCAGCAATCCTCCTGTCTCTGCCTCTCGAGTGGTGGGATGACAGGCGTGAGCCACCATGCCCAGCACTGTGGTGTGTGGTACTGATTGCTGATGGGCCTGAGTCACCATGCCCTACATAGTTATATGTGGTTATCAGGATCGAACTCAGGGCCTTGCACTTGCAAGGCAGGGGCCAGAACCACTGAGCTAAATCTCTGACCCATCTGCTACTTAAATTTATGTGCAGGTATTTTAAAATGATAGTGTCAGGGGTGTTTCACACCAGTGTCCACCCATCCAAGAAAAATTTCCTTACTCTTTCCTCTCCTTTTCCCTCTTTTCTTGCCATGGAGTTGTTCTTCATTTTGTGGTCCTTGAGACTCACTCTGACACGCTGTTGGTACTTGATGCTCCATGGTTCGGTGGGTTCAACTTAGATGTCTATAGATAAATTAGTGATAAAATAGATCTTGTGGGCCAGAGGGTTAGCTCAGTGGTTCTGGTGCCTGCCTCGCAAGTGCAAGGTCCTGAGTTCGATCCCCGGTTACCACATATAATGCTGGGCGTGGAGACTCATGCCCACCAACAATCAACACCGCATACCACAATGCCGGACGTGGTGGCTCACGCCTGTCATCCCAGCACTTGGGAGGCAGAGACAGGAGGATTGCTGAGTTGGCGGCGGCTTGCCTGGGCACCATAGTGAGCTCAGGGCCAGCCTGAACTACAAAGTGAGACCCTGTCTCAAAAAAAAATAGATCTTGTTTCTTTTTCTTTTAAACTACCCTTTTTAATAAAGAAAAACAATTTATACATTAATCTTTTATTTTTTCCCCAGGTCCATGTGAAAAAATTCATGATGAAAATTTACGAAAACAGTAAGTTGCACTATTTTTGTTTTCACTGTTTTTATAGAATTTAATAGATTTATTTATCATTATTTCCCTTTGAAATTTTACCATCATTAAAAGATTTTGGGTCAGGAATTTAGCTCAGGGGTGCTGTGGCTGTCTTGGAAGTACAAGGTCCTAAGTTTAATCCCTAGTACTGGAAAAAAAATTGTAAGAGAATTCTCCCAAGAATAATTTCCTTTTGTTTTGAGACAAGGTCTCACTTTATAGTTTAGGCTGGCCCAGAGCTTACTATGTAGCACAGGCAAGCCTCAAACTCAGCAGTCCTCCTGCCTCTGCTTCCTGAGTGCTGGAATTATAGGCATCAGCCGCCATGCCTGGCATTGTTGTATGTGGTACTGATTGCTGGTGGGCATGAGTTACTATGTCCAGAATTGTGGTATGTGGTTACCGGGGATCGAACTAGGGACCTTGTGCTTGCTAGGCAGGTGCTGGAACCACTGAGCTAAATCTCTGGCCCTTAAGCTTACTTTTTTTTTCTCCTCCTGATCATTATTTGATTCAAAGGACAGGCATTGAATTTGGAGTTAATGTAAATCAAATGTGATAGAGATTCACTTACTGGGATGATATGAAAGTTTCCATAGTGATACTGGTAGCTATCTTATGAGTCCGTGTTTTGTTTTGTTTTTTATATAGTACATTTCAGTACATATTATAGGGAGTTGGTATGTGTACATATTTTCTTTTTTTCTCCTTCCATCCCCTTTTTTCTAGCATTAGTTTCATTTGTATAAAGTTAATTATCATGTGCATCATCAAAGAACATAGAAAACATGTAAGACCATTAAACAAAGTTATCTTGGTTTATGAACTTAATTTGTTTCATGGTTTGGGGGAAGCTAGCTATTTGTGTTTGTGTGAGGCAGGTGGCCATGGTTGTGTTGTCACCTGATGCATAGTTTGCAAAAGAAAACAAAATTTTGCTGAACATTTTTGTTTGTGAACCAAATTGTTTGGAAAAAGAACTATTCATGACCCAAGGCATGCTTTTACATTGTTCATGCTGCATTATAATATTGCCACCCTTTTTGTTTTTTATTTCACACTTTATATGTATGTTGGGTTTTTCATATAAGAGAAACCATTTGATATTTAAGCTTGTGTCTGAGTTATTTTATGTAGCATTATGGCTGCAAAGTGCATGCATTTTTCTACAGATGACTCAAGCTTACCTTTTTTATGGTAAGCTTACCTTTTATGGCAGAGTAGTACTCCATTGTATGTAAACACCACATTTTCTTTTAGTCATTTGTTGATGACATATGGGCTGTTTTCCACATTTAGGTATTATGAATTCTGCTGTTATAAACATGGGTATGCATACATCATTGTGATATGTCTTAAATCTTTGGTGAAGATACCTGGAAGAATAACTAGACTAGCTGGACCAAATGAAATTTCTATTTATAGTTCTTTGAGGAATCTTCATAGTGATTACCATAGTGATTTTATCAGTTTATAGTTCCGCCAACAGTGGTGAAGGATTACTTTTTCCCACAGCCTTGTCAGCATTTGTTAGTGGTTGATTTTTTCTTTTTCTCTTTTTTTTTTGGTTTTTGAGATAGGGTCTCGCTTTGTAGTTCAGGCTGGCCCTGAGCTCACCATGGTGCCCAGGCAAGCCGCCACGAACTCAGCAATCCTTCTGTCTCTGCCTCCTGAGTGCTGGGATTACAGGCATGAGCCACCACATCCGGCATTGTAGTATGCGGTGTTGATTGTTGGTGGGCGTGTCTCCACGCCCAGCATTGTATGTGGTTACTGGGGATCGAACTCAGGACCTTGCGCTTGCTAGGCAGGCTCCGGAACCACTGAGCCAACCCTCTGGCCCCAGTGGGTGATTTCTTGATTGTAGCCATTCTTTCTGGAGTGAGAATCTGTTTTAATTTGCAATTGTCTAATGGTCAGTGATGTTAATGTATTTTTTGGCTGTGTTCTTTCTAAGAAGTGTGTTCATTTCAGCTGTCTTTTTTTTTTTTTTTTTTTTTTTTTTTTTTTTTTTTTTTTTTTTTTTTTTTTGAGACAGGGTCTTGCTTTGTAGTTCATGCTGGCCCTGAGCTCACAATGTAGCCCAGGCAAGCCTCGAACTCAGCAATCCTCCTGTCTCTGCCTCCCAAGTGCTGGGATGACAGGCATGAGCCATCATGCCCGGCACTGTGGTATGTGGTATTGATGGCTGGTGGGCGTGAGTCACCACGCCCAGCATTGTATGTGGTTACCGGGATCTGACTCAGGACCTTGTGCTTGCGAGGCAGGTGCTGGAACCACTGAGCTAAATCTCTAGCCCCGTTGTCCTTTTTTTTTGAGACAAGGTCTTGCTTTGTAGTTCAGGCTGATCTTGAGCTCACTATATAGCCCAGGCAAGGCCTCAACTCAGCAGTCCTCCTGTCTGCCTCCCAAGTGCTGGGATTACAGGCAGGCGTGAGCCACCAAGCCCAGCACTGTGGTGTGTAGTACTGATTGCTGATGGGCATGAGTCACCACACCTGGTATTGTTGTATGAGGCTACTGGGATGGAATGGGGACCTTGTCTTGCTAGGCAGGCGCCAGAACCACTGAGCTAAATCTCTGGCCTTCAGTTGTCTTTTTTTTTAATTGAGTCTTTAAGTTTGAGGAAGGTCTAATGTTTTTGATTGTTTTACTCATTCTAGATATTAGTCTTTTGTCTGAGGCATAGTTGGCAAAATTTTTCCCATTCTGTAGATTTTCTCTTCACTCTGTTAGTGGTTTCATTTTCTGTGCACAAGCTTTTTAATTTGACATGACACCATTTGTTGATTCTTGGGTATTGTTCATGAGTGCACATTATTCATCAAGTTTTTTTGCTCCACATTTTATTGTGTTGTACTTAAAGGGTTGAGGTGGTCTGTGAATCTCACCCTTGCCTCAAGCTAATGATCCTTTTGTAGCAGCATTTGCTGAGCATGAAGATACATTTACTTCTCTTTCTTCTTTTTGCATACATTCATTTTCTTTCTCTTTCTCTCTTTCTTTCTGTCTCTGTCTCTCGCTTTCTGTGGTACTGTTGATTGAACCCTGGGGCCTTCCCACTCAGCTGTATTTCCTACCCCATTTTTATTTTTTATTTTGACTTTAGAATCTAAATTGCTCATACTAGTCTTATACTTGTAATCCTCTTGCTTCACCCTCCCAGAGTTCTCAAACTATAGGCATACCCTGTCATTTCTGACTGTTTGCTTTCAGTGGGCCCTTTTTTTTTTTTTCTTTTTGAGACAGGGTCTCGCTTTGTAGTTCAGGCTGGCCCTGAGCTCACTATGGTGCCCAGGCAAGCCGCCGCGAACTCAGCAATCCTCCTGTCTCTGCCTCCCGAGTGCTGGGATTACAGGCGTGAGCCACCACGTCCGGCATTGTGGTATGCGGTGTTGATTGTTGGTGGGCGTGTCTCCACG
>PVIC010056551.1:0-10908 GCA_004025085.1 Thryonomys swinderianus
AAAAAAAAAAAAAAGAAATACCTGCTTTAAAAAAAAATCCAAAGAAATTTTCTTTCTGTACTGGTGAAAATCAATAGTAGGCATAAGCATGATTATGCAATAATATTAAAACTATAGGGAAAAGAAAACATCAGCTCTTCTAATCTGATTTTTTCTTCTGTGTAACATTATAAACTATAAAACCTTTTAAAAGCTATTAAATTGGGAGAGAGATTTAGCTGTATGATACATTTACTAAATTATAAGAAAATATCTCATATATCATGATACATTTAATAAATTATAAGATAATATATGAATATACAGCTGTAACATAAAGCAAAAACACACACATTCCTTTACACAGAGCTACACTCCTTCACACAGGTCATTAAATGTATTTGTCACTTAATGAGGAATCGTGCACAGTCTATGCATTACAATATTCCTAACCAAAATGTTCAAAGGAAACTCCAAATTGCGGCCAAACTTTCTCCAGGTGCTTCGACTTCTCTTTTCTCTCTCTCTCTCCTGGAAAACCAATAGATACAGTGACCCTTGTAGAAGCCACAGCGATGCAGGTGACACAGATGATGCAGGTGATCCAGGGGATGAAGGTGATGCAGGTGACACAGATGATTCAGACCAGTTATACATTGCTAAATGCTACTTCTGCCCTTGTGCCCAATCACACCCTGCCATGACCACTGCTCCCGCCCTCTCATCCATTTACATCCCAAGCCATCCTATATAAATGCCTATAACATCCATAATAAAAAAGGGAAAGCTTCTCGACCAACATGGAGTCCGGCAGTTGTGGCTCTGTGGCCCTGCTCACCCTCCTGAGGTCGTCAGACAATGGAGATGGCACAGTAACCGGCTTGACCAGATGGCAACTCCAAATGATGACTCTGTCTTTATTTTCATAATTTTTTACATGCAGACTGTAATGCATAACAACACAAAGCTACAGCACAGTACAATCCCATTGGCAGAAATAGCAATAGTGAATAAACAATGTGTACTGTTCAAAAAGAGATATTAACAGTCTATACCCAAGATGTACAGACTCCACAAAAAAGATGGGGCACAAATTCCATCACTGAGTCTCACATTCTAACAGTGCACCTCGGTCAGAGGTCTCAACATTGGTTGACCAGGGAGCTCATTAAACTAGAAACCTTGTACTACATGCAACTATGGGATAGGAAACTTATAAAAATGATTCCTTTGCACGTCCTTGATAAAGCTTGTGTATTATTCAATACATCATTCTAAAACTACTTTTGGAATACTTTTTAGTAATTGTTTACCTGTTCTTAATCAAAATTCATCAGTGAATATTAAGTTATGAATACGGAAGATCCATGTGATAACATAAACATTAGACATAAACATAAACATTAGACAATGTATTCATGTATTGAAATAACATACAATTTCACTACTATGGATAACTTCTTAATGTCTCAGTTAAAACATTCATTTTAAAAAAAAATAACATACTAAGACAAATTTTATAATCACGAATTGATTTATATTGTAGAATTCAGTTACTATTTTTTCCTTTATGTTGTTTTTGAGTAGGATTCATTGTGCTTAAACCCAGAGACCTGCCAGTTTATTTGTATTTTTTTTTCTGACAGATCATTGACTTGGTGACCAGAAAAGTATCATGCACTGTTAGGGATCACTGAAGGACTCACAGCTGCTACACGACTCATACCAGGAATGCTGGGACACTAGCCAAAGGTGACTTGTGGAGATGTGCGGGTTGTGATGTCCTCTATGTTCATTCCTGTTAATTATGTTACACTACCTACACATTCTGCTATCTCATCCTCCCTTTCTGTGGGAATTTACAGAATGTTCTTTGTATTCTGCTTAGGACATTTACATGTATTCAGAAAGACTTCCCTCTTCTTTTCCCAAGGCCATCTGCATGTCCACTATATAAGCCTGTGTGATTCTAATAAACTTTGCTTTCAGCCATCAGCTGGTTTAACTGTTATCTGTTCACAATCTCACTCCTGGTCTCTTTCTCCATCCAGGGAAGAACTCAATATTGTGTGTAGTAACTGATTTTATACTGTTTATTGTGATTTAAATATTGTCAAAGAATATTTTGAGCTAACGCATTGACTAAGCATTTCAATGAGCTTATTTTGCAAATGTTTTTATTGTAAATAGCTCTGCAAGTTTTCTCAAATATGTATTCTTACCAAGTTTATGACATCTTCTGAACCAAAATGGTTGATTTGTTTTTCATCTCTCAGTGAATACTGCAGTGAAGATTTTATGATAAAAGTGCTTCAATACATACATAAATACTCCTTTATACATTATGAATCAGATAATTATTTCCAAGTGAAAGAAACAAAATGGGTTTTGTCATACAAGCTAGTTGTGATTTATTAAAATAGAATACATTATTTTTTCAGAAACATTCTAATTTTATAACAAAAAGTAGTTTTTATGTTCTTTGGTAGCCAGTGAGTTTTATCTTTCACAAAATAAAAGTATTAAAATCCTGCCCTTTTGCAAAAGAAAGTGCAAAGTAATATGACCACTAATATTTTATGAAAAGAATAGGACTATTGGGAGAATACTTGCTTTTCTTCTTGAAAACACAGAAGTACGAAAACCCATTTTGAATTCCAAAGTATCTTTTTGTTTTTTTCTCTGGATGATCTACAATGGTAATTAAAGGCAGATGCTTCTGGGTCCAGAAGATTCTGATTCTATATCATGACAGAGGATCAAGTATTTTATTTACAGCTTCTTTCCTTTTTAAGTATAATAAAATAATTATCACCATATGAATAAAATGTTCTAAGAAGAAAAAATGCTAAAATAATATCTTTAAATTGATTCTGAGATATGTAAAAAACATGAAAATAAAATACAACATTAATCCAAGGGTCAATATTTTAGTGAAAGAAACAAGTTTCTTTTTTGCCATCAAATATGAGCAATCTATTCTCTACTCAAGTTTCTATTTTATCATAGAACCCTTAGATGGTTGCTCAAAATACTTCCACTGATGCACATTTATACATTTATAAGGAATGACAATCCCTCCTTTAGACTACTATTTGGGCTATTTACCCCAGGAATATGTTTTGTTTAATTTATGTAGCATAATCTTTTTCATTGTCTCTATTGATACAAAATCATGAATGTTACTATTTCTAACTAGGTATATATTTCCTATGTAATATTTTTTTCAGTTTATGTCACTCATATTGTGACTATTATTAATTGCTAATGGGGGAGAATATTTTCACTGGCTGAATTATTTTTCAATATGAACTTCTATAGTACCACACAGAGCACTGAAAATCCTCAGGTTTTCTACTCTTGAAAATTAAGCACTCCTAAATGTTAACATTGATTTTGTCATTTTAATTTTCCTCATATGATATTCCTGAAAACAGAGACCCCACTTATGTTTTTAAAAATCCTCTATGTTTGATAAGTGACACTTGCATCAAAAAGTTTTGGTTTGCTTGTTGGTAATCAATTATTCTGGGTTATTTCTGGGAAATCTGTATTTATCTTAAAATTTCTATGAGGGCCAAAAACACAAATGAATTCAGAGATATGCTTATTTCGCTTAAAAATACATTAATATGTAATCCCAAATATGACTACCCTTTCATACTTTACCTAGTGAAAAATGACACTAATAATACATTAATGTCCCAACATAGAAATAGTGTTTTCTCAAGGGAATAATAATTGCAATTTACATAAATTTGAAAATATATACATAATACAAAATATACAGAGATCATATTCAAATGGTTTTATGTGGTCTTTTAAGGGGAAAGATGTGTATAATATGAATATATATTTGAATGTTTTAAATGATGAAGGAATTAATATGAATAATATATATGATCTTTGTGAATGGTTAGCAGGTTATTATATAAGAAATTAATTTGGAACATGTCCTGCAGGAGCAATACATGTGAATACAGTACATATGATTTCAATGCTATCTGAAATTATAATATTTTTAGATTTTTGAGTGCTAATGACTGCAACACCATATACATTTTGCCCTCATATGGCTCATTTATAATAATCAGAAGGCAACAGAATAATTTTCTAATACATTAGATTATTTATTACTTCTATGATAATTATTTGTTTTAAATGCATAGCTAGATTTAAGTACAACTTTTTCATAGAGCCAAAGGACAAATAAGGTGATGCAATTATTCAAAATAGCCCTTACTCTTTTCAGATATCACATGAAAATTTTTCATGTTTCCTAATATTTATTTAACTTTGGACTCTAATGATATAAATTACTTGCAATATAGTGTTAAAGTCTTAAACCACACAGTTATTTAAAACATTAATTGGGATGCAGTTAAAATGGAATGATGTTAAAATTCTTGGCTTTTAACGTTAAGAGAGTGAAACTTTTAAAGGAATTTACCCAGTCAGAGAAAAATATCTACTAAAAATGATCTGAAATATTAAGAATATGGTAGAATTGTTCAATATATTAATTACAAACATTAAAACCTAATCATTATGAATTAAAATGAATACATATTATAAAATATATAAACAACTTTTAAAATATTTTACAAATCAATATTTTTCAATTGACTATGGTCTTAAACTAATACAAGTACATTTGACTAAGGCATGAGTAAAATAAATTTACATATAAATATCTCATTCTATATTTTATATATAATCACATACAAATTAAAATTGTATTATCAATTTTTTTTTTGAGACAGGGTCTCGCTTTGTAGTTCAGACTGGCCCTCAGCTCACTATGGAGCCCTGGCAAGCCTCGAATTCAGCAATCCTCCTGCCTTTGCCTCCCGAGTTCTGGGATGACAGATGACAGGCGTGAGCCACCACTCCCGGCACTGTGGTATGTGGTACTGATTGCTGGGGGGCGTGAGTCTCCATGCCTAGCATTGTATGTGGTCACTAGGGATCAAACTGAGGACCTTGAACTTGAACTGGAGCAGACACCAGAACCACTGAGCTAAATCTCCAGCCTTGTATTATCAAAATTTAAATAGTATTTTACTTTGAAAAATAGAATGTTTATCCAGATGCTTGGTGAAGATAATTTGCACATTTGTCAGACCTATTACAAAGCTATGATGGTTAATTTTCATGCCAATTTGAAAAATTACCTTGCAGATTATATTAAAAAGTTTAGATTTGTCTGGGTCATCGATTTTCCGAAGAGGGAAGCCCCGCCCTGGATACGTGTGGCACTAACCAAAAAAGGGAACAATTAAGGGAGTCTTGACTTTATTCCTTCCAAAGACATTGTCTCCATCATCAGCTTGGATATCTATCTCCAGATTCCTCCACAGACTCTAAAGCCTCCTAGGCCAGCTCCTTGGGCTTTACGTATGGACTCACAATTGATTCTGCTATGAACTTCGCACCTTATATTAGATCTATTACTTTAGTGAGCCTAACTGATACAAACCAGGATTTCTTTCAAAAGTAACAGTTATTTGTTAACCGCTGCCTTGAAAATAATTCAATTTCACAATAATATTTTAAAAATAAATATAAAATACATTTAATTACATTTAATATGAGTACAATATCAGAATTCTTATCCCAGTATGCTACAGTTACACTGGAGGTGCCTCAGATTAGTTACTAAAAGTTCTTTTGCCAGAATTTCAAGATACTGGCTTATTTCAATTTCCCTTTAAATTGTGGACACAGGTGTGTATGTGTGTATTTATATGTATTTGTATGTGCATAAAATCTAGATAATATTTTAAGAAGATGAGGAAGAGAATAATCTTGAAAACATTTTCATACTGGAATAATTTACCCTTTTATCAATGCACTAGTTTTAAATATGAGATAGATCAAAGTATAGTATCACAAAGTATTTGTCCATATATAGTTTTTGATCATTATTTTCATGACATTGTTTCCAGGAACTCAGTGGGTACTAGATATTGAAGGTACTGAAGAACTTTATGTTAAAATGGAACTTTATAAAATTATGGAGATCCTCTAGCGCAGTGCATGTTAAATCATCACCTGATTACTAATTTGCTTATAATTTTTAATATAGTGGAATTGCTGAGTCCTACTGTATTTCTAGAGAACAATGACAAGAAAATGTACATGTTCAACACAGATTCAATTTATATTAAAATATTTTTTGCTTATACTTGATTGAATCTATAAATGTAGAGACAACAGACATGGAGGCCAGACTAAATTCAGGTACCTAACAAAATACATATAAAATTACAAATTAAATATAAATTATTTCTTATATATCACATTAGAAAAATTATGAAATCCCTTTAAGTTTAATGAATTTTTAAAAATAACTGATCACAAGTCAATATATTATAAAACAATTTAATGTCTAGACTATCAATATGAAATTTCAAATACAGTTTCCATGAAGTAATATAGGTTTAACACTAGTGAGTTTTTTTTAAATTTTAATTTAATTTTATTTTTTGAGACAGGGTCTCGCTTTGTAGTTCAGGCTGGCCCTGAGCTCACTATGTAGCCCAGGCAAGCCTCGAACTCAGCAATCCTCCTGTCTCTGCCTCCCGAGTGCTGGGATTACAGGCGTGAGCCACCATGCCCGGTGACCACTAATGAGTTTTTAATAAATACAAAGTAAAGATCTCAATATGAATTTTTATATCAACCTTGAGTTTTCTAGTTGAAACATAGTATCGTGCTAAAACAAGTTGACTTTCTTGGAATTTTCACAAAATAATATTTCTCACTTCAAATTTCAGGTATGCTTTCTAAATTATAATATCTTTCACTTAATTTTATTGAGTACTATAAAATGGGACTACTATATTTTTAACCATGAGTGAGAACCAGTGGTAAATAGTTAAATCTTAATTGTTTTTATTTTTGCTTTAGTTTTTAATAAAATGGTACACAATTTAAAATGATAGTACAATTTTTGCCCCCAAATGAGTAAAGGCAAGAGCAAAAAATCAAGATCTCTTTGAAACATAGATCCTTCTTTCGCTAATTATGGAATGCTTTGCAATCCGTATACTATCTTAACACTTTGAAACATGCAAATTCGTATTTCCAATAAAAACAGGCCACTGTACCTATGTGCAGGTATCTTTCGGTTGCCAACAATCAGAATGACGTCACAGAGCTGCTGTTGCTTCAAGTAGCTTTCCATCTTTCTGAAGGTCTGCTCGGCGTGATGCACGGCCTGGTAGAATTCTTCAGAACTACTCGAGTCCAGTTCACTTTGAGGTGTCAGCGAATGGCTGGTTGTTGACAGCCTGTAAAAGTAAACACAATTTTTTTCTAAAATTTTACTAATTTTCAGTATGTAAATGCTTTAAAATTTAGAAAGAAACAAATCAATGAATTTATCATTATTAATTATCAGGCTGTCAAATTCAATGACAGGACTAAAAATTTTAATAAATTTTTTCCTCAAAAAGTCCATATTTTATTTAGCTCTTCGTTGGTTGATAGATATTTGGGCTGTTTCCAAGATTTGCTTATTGCAAACTGTGCTGCTATAAACATGGGGGTATATCACTGTAGTATGATGCTTTTAATTCTCTCAAGAAGATGCCAAGAAGAGAAATAGGGGGATCAAATGACATCTCTAATTGTAGTTTTTTGAGGACTCTCCACACTTACTTCCCCAGTGGTTGTACCAGACTACACTCTCATCAAAAGTGCAAAGAATTCCTTTTTCCCACAACTTCGCTAGCATTTTTCATTGGTTGATTTCTTGATAACAGGCATTCTCTCTGGAATGAAATGCAATCCCAGCATTGTTTTCACTTTCACAGCACAAGTGAGCAGTGATGTTGAATAGTTTTTCATGTATTTATTTGCTGTTTCTACTTCTACTACTCAGCCATAAAGAAAGGTAAACTTTTATATACATTTATATATAATTGGATACATTTTGAGGCCATACTCTTAAGTGAAGCAAATGGACACATGTGTAAATACTGTATTCTCTGGTGTGATAAAACAAAAGTGTAAATGAGGACCAAAATATATAATAGATATTGTGAAATCAGAAGAAAATGTTCAAATGGTCAGAGAACTAGGGAAGGGAACAGAGAAAGGGAAGGAAAGGAAGAAAAAAATGAGAAAATAAGAGAAATATGTGAACAAAGGTTTGTAAATAAGAAGAAGGTTTCAAAGAAGGGTAGGGGAATGGGAAAAACAAGAATCAAAATATGGCAGGAGCAAGTGTAAGTTCCCTGTGATGAATGTGCTCATTAAGTGTACTTATAGTGTACTAATAAGCTTAATTAATTGTCAAAAATATATTTTTGCTCTAAAAATAAATGAATAGGAATTTTGTGTCAAGAAAATATTTTAAGCCGGGTGTGGTGGCTCACACCTGTAATCCCAGCACTTGGGAGGCAGAGACAGGAGGGTTGCTGAGTTCGAGGCTTGCCTGGGCTACATAGTGAGCTCAGGGCCAGCCTGAACTACAAAGCGGGACCCTGTCTCAAAAAAAATATTTTAATACAGACAGTATGTGAAGATAAAAAACCTGAAAAAGTCTTATGAACAGTTAGTTATTAATGTACATAATTTGAAATTAACAAAGAAAAGTTAAATGTGTTAAATGTGGTTTAGTATACAGTTGAATACTATTCAGTTATACCAATATGAAATCCTGTCATTCTGTGCAACATGGATGAACTTTGGAGATATGGCATCCTGTGAAATTACTCAGGTTCAGAAAGGCAAATGCTACCTGATCTTATTCATGTCAGGGATCTAAAAATTCCATTTCATAGAAATAGAAGGCAGAATATTGGTTACCAGTAGCTAGAAAACAGAGGAAAGGAATGGGAAGACATTAGTCAATGAGTATAAAACTAAGCTAAAACAGGAGAAGTTCTGCTCTGTTGCAGAACATGGTGACTATAGTCAATCAGACCATATTTTACATTTCAGAGTAGTTATCTGAGAGGATATTGAATATTTTGCCATAAAGAGTTGATAAATGTGTTGACTTGATGGGCATGCTAATTATCCTGATTTCATTTTAAGAATGTATGCATGAAAACTTCAAAACTAAAATTAAAGATGATTAAAAATTTAAAAATCTACTAAAAGTAATTATAAGTGCATTTAAAACTGCCTTATGATGATTTCAATACAAAATAAAGAAGTGAATTCTTAGAAATTCTTAAAGGACAAAAGAAAATAAAAGAAATGTTCTCTGACTTAATGAGCCAAATGTGATATTGACATGAAATTTGACAAGTGTATTTATTGTGTAGAGTGAAAATTGTAGGTCATTCTGCTTTCTTAGTTTATTACCATAAATTCCAAGCAAAAATCTGACAACTGAAACTAAAATTATTACTAAAATAGGGAAATTAATCTTAAGTAAATTGGACTTAATTAAGAGCTACTTTCTAATACTATAGAGATTTAATGTATTTCTTTTGCATACTTTTATACCTTATTTAACTGAAAATGTTTTTCTTCTTTAAGTTTCAGAATTAGGTCTATTAGTAACATTTTTATAAAATATTTTGGGAAGTACTTGTTAGTGTAATAAAACAAGCATAAATAAATCTATTATTGTTAAATTAAAAAAATATGATCAGTAGTGTTTCCAGAAGGTATTGAACACAGAGAAATCCAAAACAGTTACAGAGAAACTAATAAATCTGAACCTAATAAAATCAAATGTATTCTGTTACCTACAGTATTTCTTTAGGCAATATGGTTATTTTCATCAAACTTTTAACTTTTCCTTTAAATATTTGAAAGAAATACAAATTTTGCTTTGCTATGTGTTTACTCTTCAGATTTGCAAACTATAAACCCAGAATTTATTTATTTCTCAGGATATATCTTAGGAAGTCAGACTCAAGAAGGGCAAGAACAGCAATAATTTTCCACACGTCATATTAAAAAGAAAGTCACAAAAATGCTTTAGTGTACATTTTTAAGTCAACATATTTGTACTCAAGAATCCAGGGAAAACCATGTATAGACTGAATGTTGCCAAATAGATCAAGACCATTCCCAAAAATCAAGATGATAGAGACAAACCTGCAGAATGCCTCCAGATTAGTCTACAAGAGCTCTGAGATAAGACTTCTATCATATTAATATCTACAAGTAAAATGGAAAATGTTGGACAGAAAGTGTCACAACCTACTCAGAGTTTCAAGACCAGTAAAAGTTCTCATGGACATAATTCCATGGGCTTTATCTTCAAGCCATCCAACTTCTGGCATGTGCAATGTTAAAACAAATAGTAAAAAACATCAAATAATACAATAGAAGTCAGAAATAAAACAGTTACAGGAGAACAAAACTCATAGGTGTTAGTTTAGTGAGGGAATACTGATAAATAAATGAAAATAGTACAGAATATTTTGGAGAATATGACGGATGAATAAAGGGAGAAAAGATAACAGAAACAAAGGATGAATGTTACACTTCTAGTATCATACTCTTTCTGGAAAATATTCCCTCAAAGACTATGTGTGCTTATCTTGGTGAAAATAAGCTTGTTGATCCTAGCCTAAATATTCTTCATAATTTAAAACCTCCCTGGCAATGTATTTTACATTCTTATAAAGTGAATAAATAGCTTAAATGAATTTGAAAAACTCAGTGGCTCCATTAATACAGCATCAAAATCAACCTTTTCCTTGTGTCGTCCATGTATGACTCTTAATTTGAAGAAAATTTATAAGAACTAAGAGAGTGGGCCGGAGGGTTAGCTCAGTGGTTCCGGCGCCTGCCTCGCAAGCGCAAGGACCTGAGTTCGATCCCCAGTTACCACATATAATGCTGGGCGTGGTGGCTCACGCCTGTAATCCCAGCACTCGGGAGGCAGAGACAGGAGGATTGCTGAGTTCGCGGCAGCTTGCCTGGGCACCATAGTGAGCTCAGGGCCAGCCTGAA
>PVIC010056552.1:0-10908 GCA_004025085.1 Thryonomys swinderianus
AGGTCCTGAGTTCGATCCCCGGTAACCACATATAATGCTGGGCGTGGAGACATGCCCACCAATAATCAACACCGCATACCACAATGCCGGACGTGGTGGCTCACGCCTGTCATCCCAGCACTCGGGAGGCAGAGACAGGAGGATTGCTGAGTTCGCGGCGGCTTGCCTGGCCACCATAGTGAGCTCAGGGCCAGCCTGAACTACAAAGCGAGACCCTGTCTCAAAAAAAAAAAAAAAGAGGGCCAGAGGGTTAGCTCAGTGGTCCCAGCGCCTGCCTTGCAAGCTCAAGGTCCTGAGTTCGATCCCTTGTAACCACATACAATGCTGGGTGTGGTGACACGCCCACCAGAAATCAATACCACATACCACAGTGCCAGGCATGGTGGCTCAAGCCTGTAATGCCAGCACTCGGGAGGCAGAGACAGGAGGATTGCTGAGTTCAAAGCTTGCCTGGGCTACCTAGTAGCTCAGGGCCAGCCTGAACTACAAAGTGAGACCCTGTCTCAAAAAAAAAAAAAAAAAAAAAAATACAAGACATACTGTAATAAATTTCCTGTGAATGTGACTTTTCTCTTAATATTTTTTTTTGTATTATACATCCCAGAATTAATCTTTATTTTTTCATGTTGCATCCCCTGAATCCTCCTTTATACTTTCATCAGTGTAAATTTGACTGGACATCTTCTGGAAGAGCCCAATTTCAGTATAATTGAAAACTTCCTTTGGATGATGGTATCCCTTCTTCTTAACTTCAACTCTGCTGGAAATTTGGCAGCTTTTTTTTTTTTTTTTGAGACAGGGTCTCACTTTGTAGTTCAGGCTGGCCCTGAGCTCACTATGAAGCCCAGGCAAGCCTGGAACTCAGCAATCCTCCTGCCTCTGCCTCCCTGAGTGCTGGGATGACAGGCGTGAGCCACCACGCCCAGCACTGTGGTATGTGGTATTGATTGCTGGTGGGCATGAGTCTCCACAACCAGTATTGTATGTGGTTACCAGGGATCGAACTCAGGGCCTTGCGCTTGCAAGGCAAGCACCACAACCACTGAGCTAACCCTCCAGCCCCTTGGCAGCAGTTTCTTAAATCACCTGACATAGACTCTTCAGGAATTTTAAGATTATTCAGTTCAAACCTCATTCTGGGTAACTAAACATTGTTTATTTGCAGTAAATGGGTTGGCTTGCTGTTACTTGTTCCAGGGGATCTCTTGATGAAGTATTCAAAGAAGCTGAATGCTTTTCCATGCAATGTTCTGCTGTCAACTGGACTGTTTTACCCATAAATTTAATGCCTTTTCCATCTTACCTAAGCATCTATCATGCACTGTGGCTATTGTAACTTCTGTAGTTTGAGGTATTGACAATAAAATTAATTGAACTTCTATTTTCTTCTTCACAGTTTCATGGATAGAAGATTCATTCTTACTGTAGATCTCAGTAACTTCAGCATATAAATTTTTATCTTTTAAAAATTTTCACTTTTTCACTCAAAGAAAGCACTCTGAAGCTTCTCCTTGACAGGCCCAAATTTCCACCATCACCATTCTTGTGGTTTGAGGCCATTATTAAGTAAAATTAGAGTTATTTGACAAAACACTACTAACAAACCATGCCAGCTAACCTTATAACCTATACAACTAAGTGGCAACATACAGGTGGATAACATACACAACATGGATATACTGGATGGAGATGATTCGCATCCAGAGTGGGACAGAGGGAAAATGGTGTAAGATTTCTTTACACTCCTCTGAAATTTGCACAACTTAAAATTGTAAATTGTTAATTTCTAGAATTTTCCACCTAATATATTCATGCTGCAGTTTCCCACAGTTAATGTGAAACTGTGGAATGTGAAACCAAGAATAAGGGAGGGTTACTACATACACAGTACAATGGTGATATTCATACTTCCTGGGCTTTAACTCTTAGAATTAACAAAATAACGTACCTTTTTAGAAAAACCAATGTCCCCCTTCTTAGGCATAAATCCCGTGTCTAAATCATTGGATTCAAGAAGTTTCTTAGTTGGTTTTCTCTGACGTTTACTTTCATAATTTCCTGAAATGCACATATCTGTTCATTAGGTGATTTACAAACTGGGTAGAAGGTAATTTTCAACATTCTTACACAGCAATAATGAGATTGTCTCCATTTGCCTCATCATTTTATGAGGTGAGAGAAGACGGGGATTTTAAATATTACTTAAACCCACTAAATAGATTTCAAGACACAATCTAATGGAAGCACATTCTTGTGCCTGATACATCTATTTTTAAACCACAAGATAGTCAAAGGAAAAGGCTGAGCTGCATTTGTAGCAACTGATTAATTAATGGTAAGGCACATACAGTGGACGATGACCTAGATTCTCGGCATTCATGGCCCAAGATTACAACTTTTGTTTTGTTCTTACCTAAGTCTAAGTTAAATAAATAAAGGTCAATTACTTTAGCAGACTGTTCACATAAGTACATCTAAACGGGTCTTAAAAGTTATTGTATTTCATAATTTTTAAAAATTTTGAGGGGCAGCCGGGCGTGGTGGCTCATGCCTGTCATCCCAGCACTCGGGTAGCAGAGACAGGATGATTGCTGAGTTCGAGGCTTGCCTGGGCTACATAAAGTTTTGAGGGGTAAGGATGAACTCAAGTGATAAGAGTACTTGCCTATCACAAGTTCCACTGTGGGACCACAGAACCACAATTAAAATTCTTTCCACTGGGGCTGGAGATTTTGCTCAGTGGTTCCGGCGCCTGCCTCGCAAACGCAAGGTCCTGCGTTCGATCCCTGAATTCGAAACCATATACAATGCTGGGCATGGTGACTCACAACCACCGGCAATCAATACCACATACCACAGTGCCGGGCATGGTGGCTCATGCCTATAATCCCAGCACTCGGGAGGCACAGACAGGAGGATTGTTGCTGAGTTTGAGGCTTGCCTAGGCTACATAGTGAGCTCAGGGCCAGTCTGGACTACAAAGCGAGACCCTGTCTCAAAAAAAAAAAAATTTCTTCCCATTATTCACCTGACTAAAAAAGTCAATTTTGAAAATGTGAATGAGAAAAATGTATAGATAATATAAACCAAGAAAAGTGAGAAGCATCTAAAAATTAACTTTTAGGGAATATTTATACCTACTAACTGCTTTCTGGGGTTCAAATTTACAAACTTACACATTATCACAATATCCATTTTATAGGTGAGGAAATATATTCAGAATCTCATCAACTTCCTTAGCAAAACAAATTGGAGGAACAAGTATATGAAACACTGATTTCAAGTGGTTACTTCAGTAGTACGCACGCCTGCTCCCCAAATTCTGTTATCCTTGGTTGTTGACTGACAGTGACTGACCAACAACCATGAAAAGAAGCAATGGGAAAAGTAGGCTAGTTTTTTAAAATATATGTTCTTGAGAGAGTATCACAAATTTATTCAGGCTAAGTAAGATACTATGAAGTAAGTGAACATTTTTAGGCATTTCCCAGGGGAAATAAGTAGATAGTTTGCTATATTAAGTTAAAATGTTAGGTTTACATCAAAATATACTACAAATTTCTGTCTCCAATTTTTATCCACTTACATATTGAGAACTCATCCCCAGCTTACCTGGTGTTTTAACAAGCAAATCTTCAGAGTCAAGGGCAGGCCGCGGAGAGACTTCTGGAGCCATAGGCACAGACAAGGTTAGTTGTGGTAATTCAGTATGACCAACTCCAAGATCTGACTGAGCCAAGGGCCCCTCCAAAAATGGAGCCTCTCTTTCAAGAACAGGAGGTTCTTCTTTGGTTGAAGTCAAAGAATTCTCATCCACCTGCTTATTCTGAGTACTAGACTGACGTCGGGACAGAAGGCTTTCCTCTTCACAGCGGGAACTTACCTAAGAACGAAAAGTATAAATAGAATTCACAAGCCAAAACTGTTACAATTTGATAAAAAAAATTATGCATTCCAAAAGGAATGAAATTTTGACAGGTTACAACATAGATGAACGCTGAAGACATGCTAAGGCAAAAAGACCAAATATAAAACTGTTAGTATTGCATGATTTCTCTACTATGTAACTTTAAGGATAAAATTCACAGAAAGAAAGAATAGTGGTTGCCAGGTGATAAAGGGAAAAGAATATTGTACTGGTTATTGGGTGCTGGATTTCCATTTGGGAAGATAAGAAATGTTATGGAGAATAATGGTGATAATTTGTATAACAATGTATATAAATGTTACAGAGCTGTACACTCAAAAATAGTCAATATGCTAAATCTTGTTACATATACTTGACCATAATTTAAACAAATTAAAACAATGCATTTGACTGAATACTGAACACTGAAGCTTAAATCTATGTTAACCTAATAAAAGACAAAAATCTTACCCAATGTTACCCTTAAAAATTCTAACTTGGGCCGGAGATTTAGCTCAGTGGTTCTGGTGCCTGCCTTGCAAGCGCAAGGTCCTGAGTTCAATCCCTAGTAACCACCTGGTGTGACTCACACCCACCAGCCATAAATACCACATAAAACAGTGCCAGGCGTGGTGGCTCACCCCTGTAATCCCAGCACTCCTGAGGCAGAGACAGGAGGATTGCTGAGTTCGAGGCTTGCCTGGGCTACATAGTGAGCTCAGGGCCAGCCAGAACTACAAAGCAAGACCCTGTCTCATTTGAAAAAAAAAAAAAAAAACTAACTCATTGTTAAAACTACTACCTAACAGGAAAAAAATAAGTACTTATTTTGCCTTTCAAGTGAGTACTTCAGAGTTCAGTTTAAGAGTTTGTTAGTTAAAAGGAGGAAAAAGATAAAATTTAAATGTCCTTATTTTGAATCCTTTAATAAAACTGTTACAGGGAAAGAATTTCAATAGGCTTTCTCTTTTTTTTAATGAAACATCAGAGATGGCTGAGGATTTAGCTCAGCAGTTCTGGTATCTGCCTTGCAAGTGTAAGGTCCTGAGTTCAATCCCCAGTAACCACATACCACAATACAAAGAGTGTTCACACATGCTCACCAACAATTAGTATCACATACCAAAATGCTGGGCTGGGCAAGATAGCTCATGCCTGTAATCCCATCACTTGGGAGACAGAGGCAGAGGGATTGCTGTGAGTTTGAGGCTTAACTGGGATACATAGTGAGCTCAGGGCCAGCCTGAACTACAAAAGGAAACCCTGTCTCAATAAAATAAAAACAAGCACTTGGCTCTCCGGCTGCCCCATTACCTACCAAAATTGCGATTATCATAACTACCTAGATCAAAAAGTTCATGATCACTACTCCTTCAGAGGAAACAAATATTCATTAAGTACTTTTCATACTGGGAAACAAACAGTACCTAAGAAATTTGGAGAAGGGCAGGAGATTTAGCTCAGAGGTTCCAGCGCCTGCCTCGCAAGCGCAAGGTCCTGAGTTCTATCCGGTAACCACATACAACAATGCTGGGTGTGGTGACTCACACACACCAGCAATCAACCAGCAATCCGTACCACATACCACAGTGCCGGGTGTGGTGGCTCATGCCTGTAATCCCAGCACTCGGGAGGCAGAGACAGGAGGATTCCTGAGTTTGAGGCTTGCCTGGGCTTCAGAGTGAGCTCAGGGCCAGCCTGAACCACAAAGTGAGACCCTGTCTCAAAAAAAAAAAATTGGAGAAAACTAGCCAAAATATACCAAACTACAATGGATATCACCTTTGTATTTGAATTAAGAACCCCTTTTGATGATAGCAAAACAATTTGTTTTGAGGCCAGAGATTTAACTCAGTGGTTCCAGTGCCTGCCTAGCAAATTCAGGGTCACTGGTTCCATCCCTGGTAACCATATAAAACAATACTGGGGGCCGGAGGGTTAGCTCAGTGGTTCCAGCGCCTGCCTCACAAGCGTAAGGACCTGAGTTCGATCCCCGGTTACCACATATAATGCTGGGCGTGGTGGCTCACGCCTGTAATCCCAGTACTCGGGAGGCAGAGACGGGAGGATTGCTGAGTTCGTGGCAGCTTGCCTGGGCACCATAGTGAGCTCAGGGCCAGCCTGAACTACAAAGCAAGACCCTGTCTCCAAAAAGCAAAAAAAAAAAAAAAAAAAAAAAAAAAACAATACTGGGCGTGGTGACTCACCCAGCAGCAATCAGTACCATATACCACAGTGCCGTGCCCGGTGGAGTGGCTCACACCTGTAATCCCAGCACTCGGCAGGCAGAGGCAGGAGGATTGCTGAGTTCAAAGCTTGCCTGGGCTACATACAGAGCTCAGGGCCAGCCTAAACTACAAAGCGAGACCCTGTCTAAAAAAAATAAGACCAGTGGTGATACTGTTAAAAGGTGTAATGATTCTACAATGACTTTATTGGCAGTAACTGCAAATTATTCATGACAGTACTAATAAATTAAAACTAAAAATATCTTTTATAAATAAAAAAGGTTTGGTCATGCACCTCAGTGGTACAGTGCATGTTTAGCACAGGAGGCCCTAGGTTCAATTTTCTACCTCCCATATGCCTTCTATAAAGTATATGAGACATTATCTATAATCTAATTCTAACTTCCACTTCAAAGGGAACAGAAGGAAAATGAAAACAAGATATATGACACCCACGAGGAAGGAATCACACAAATATAGAAAGTAAATAATCCTGTGTCCAATATTAGATAATGTGATTTTATAAGATATAAAAAGCAAAATGTTCCTAATTTTTTACAGGCACATATGACAATACTTAAGAATTGGGCCAGGGAGGGCCAGAGACATAGCTCAGTGGTTCCGGTGCCTGCCTAGCAGTTGCAAGGTCCTGAGTTTGATCCCTGCTAACAACTTACAACAATACCTGGTGAGGTGACTCACCCCCACCAGTAATCGATACCACATACCACAATGCCAGGCCTGGTGGCTCATGCCTGTAATCCTAGCACTCAGCAGGCAGAGGCAGTTAGATTGCTGTTAGTTAGAGCCTTACCTGGGCTGCATAGTGAGCTCAGCGCCACCCTGACCTACAAAGAGAAACCCTTTCTCAAGAAGAAAAAAAAAAAGAATTGAGCCAGAGACATAGCTTAGTTGTGTCATCTGCCTCACAAGTACATCTCCAGTCCTAAAAAATAAAAATGTGAAATAAAATATTTAAGTATATACTGTTAAAAAGCATCCAGGATTAGGAATGCAGCTCAGTGGTAGAGCACTTTCTTAGGGTGCACAAGGCCCTGGGTTCAACCTAAACAAAACAAAAACCACAATCTCTTTTTCTTTTTTTTTTCTTTTCTTCTTTTTCTTAATGCCCCAACCCCACCCTCAAATTTACTTCAAAATACTTCAGTTTAAAGAAACTGATTTTAAAAACAGACTGAACAAGTTGTCATTATAATTCTTTTAAAATGGAATAAACTGGGCTAGGTAGTATACACCTATAACATCAACTGCTTGGTGAGCTAAGGCAAGAGGATGGCAAAAGACCAACCTAGGCAATTTAGAGAGGCCTTGTCTTAAAAACAAGTCAAAAAAGCCTACGACAGGGCCGGAGGGTTAGCTCAGCGGTTCTGGCGCCTGCCTCGCAAGCGCAAGGTCCTGAGTTCGATCACAGGTAACTACATACAATACTGGGCCTGGAGACTCACGCCCACCAGCAATCAATACCACATACCACAGTGCCGGGTGTGGTGGCTCATGCCTGTCATCCCAGCACTCCAGAGGCAGAGACAGAAGGATTGCTGAGTTTGAGGCTTGCCTGGACTACATAGTGAGCTCAGAGCCAGCCTGAACTACAAAGCGAGACCCTGTCTCAAAAAAAAAAAAAAAAGCCTATGACATACCAGTAATGGAGTGTTTGCCTAGGATGTATGTGAGACCTTTGGCTCAATCCCTAGTTACACCAAAAAAATTTTTTTTTTCTCTGGAGGGAAGGGAGCACACATCTCCCCCTCTGAACATATCCCCCTCCCGTACACACCCCTTTTTACTCTAAGATAGGGTTTCACTAAGTCACCCAGGCAGGAGTTCAAATTTGTAATACTTCTGCTTCAGCTTCCTAGAGTCCTGGGATTATAGGCATGGACCACCATGTCTATGTTTTATTTTCTATCTTCTACATTTCTAACATTGTTACATAATAATATTGCTAAATCACTACTCTTTAAAAGCAATGAAGAAAATATGTATGTACATATAAACACACCATTTAATAATATGCAGACTCATTAATACATTTCTTGAATAAATAACAATGGATAATAAAATGAAAAATTCCCAGTTAAGAAAATTACTGTCTTGGGCCGGAGATTTAGCTCAGTGGTTCCAGCACCTGTCTTGCAAGCGCAAGGTCTTGAGTTTGATCCCTGGTAACCACGTGCATTGCTGGGCATGGTGGCTCACACCTGTAATCCCAGCACTGAGGAGGCAGAGGCAGGAAGATTGCTGAGTTCAAGGCTTGCCTGGGCTACATAGTGAGCTCAGGGCCAGCCTGAACTACAAAGCAACACCCTGTCTCCAAAAAAAAAAAAAAAAGAAAGAAAAGAAAAGAAAATTGCTGTCTCAGAAAAGAAAACTATGATACTTAAAGCAAAATGCTGCAGCTATTTTCTAAGGACCAATGACTATTCATTTACTAAAATCTTGGGCCATACCTTGTGTGCTTGTTCCTGTACCTTCTTTTGCTTTTTCTTAGGTGCAAATATCTGATCATATTCTTCTGTATATTCCAGAAGCCACTTGCTTGGTTTCCGAAGGCGTTTCTTCTCTGATCGCACAACTAAAAGGAGAAATATATTCAATACCAACTAAAAAGCTACAGGAAAACATACTGTCTTCAAGAAATCACCCCACACTCTTAAAGTATCAAGATAGGGGCCAGAAATTTAGCTCACTGGTTCACTGCCTGCCTAGCAAGCACAAGGTCCCTAGTTTCATCCCAGGTAACCACATACAATAATACTGGGTGTGGGGCCGGAGGGTTAGCTCAATGTTTCTGGCACCTGCCTTGCAAGTGCAAGGTCCTGAGTTTGATCCCTGGTAACCACATAAAATGCTGGGCGTGGAGACTCACACCCACCAACAATCAATACCACATAGCACAGTGCCGGTCCTGGCGGCTCACACCTGTAATCCCAGCACTCGGGAGGCAGAGACAGGAGGATTGCTGAGTTCGAAGCTTGCCTAGGCTACATAGTGAACTCAGAGCCAGCCTGAACTACAAAGCGAGACCCTGTCTCAAAAAAACAAAACAAAACAAATACTGGGTGTGGTGACTCATGCCAACCAGCAATCAGTACCACATACCATAGTGCTGGGCATGGTGGCTCATGCCTGTGATCCCAGCACTCAAGAGGCAGAGGCAGGAGTACTGCTGAGTTCGAGGCTTGCTTGGGCTACATAGTGAGCTCAGGACCACCTGAACTACAAAGCAAGACCATGTCTAAAAAAAAAGAAAAAAAGAAAGAAAAAGTACCGAGATGGGAAAACTACCTAACAAAAAGATTGTGGCTTAATCAGAAAGACTCAAAATATAATGCTATCCTTTATCATACCCAAAACTTGGTACATGGTATAGATTGGGGGTATTTTAGTTTGTTTTTGAAGCAAGGTCTCATTACATAGTTGAAGCTAGCCTTGAATTCACAACAATCCTCCTGGCACAGCTTCCCAGATTTGAGGATTACATATGTGTGAAACCAGGTCCAGCTCTAGGATTTTTGTTTCTTTACACAAGCAGATGAAATGTGAGCTGGGGATTTAGTTCAGCAGCACCATGCCTGCCTGGCAAGTGCAAGGTCCTGAATTTACTCCCTAGTACCAAAAAAAAAAAGATGAATGTATGTACACACACACACACACATGCACGCACACACGCACGCATGCACAGAGGCCTATCCAACCTTAAGGAAAAAAGTAGTATTTTGTAGGGCTTGACACCAGTAGAAAAATCTGTACATACTGAGTATGAATACAATTTCTATTTTCCAAATGTTTTGATCCACAGCTATGTAGAATACATAGGGTCAATTTGGTAACACCTTGGATTGTTTTAAATTACATCACTGGATTATAAAGAGTATTAGGTAGACATTTAGGTAGAATATTTACCTAATCAGTACTACCACATGAATTGCAAAAGCATTTTACAAGGACTTCATTCAGCACAAGACTAGTTTCATATTAGTAACCTGAACATATTTCTGAACATAATGACTGAAAGAACAATTACATTTCATTACCTCAATGTCATAAAAAGTACTTGCTATGTATGTTAAGAAGAGTGAGTACAGTAGTCCTTGCACATTTATTGGGGTTTGATTCCAGCAACCCTTGTAGATATCAAAATCTATAGATACTCAGGTCCTTATTATAAAATGGTCTATTTACATAGACCCTTGAAATGTCTAAACTATCTCAACATTCCTTACAATACCTGCTATAATGTAAATACTATGTAACTAGTTGTTGTATTGCTCAAGAAGAAATGACAAGAAAACAAAATCTGAGTGCCAACTATGATCACGCCTATAAACCTAGCATTTAGGAGGCAGAGGAATGAGGATTGCTGAGTTCAAGGGTAGCCTAGGCTACACAGTGAACTACAAAGCAAGACCCTATCTCAAAAAAAAAGAGGGCTAGAGATTTAGCTCAGTGGTTCTGGTGCTTTCCCTGGAAACACAGTCCTGAGTTTGATCCTTGGTAACCTGGTATGGTGACTCACACACACCCACCAGCAATCAGTACCACATACCACAATGCCTGGAGTGGTGGCTCACACCTATGGTCCCTGTACTTGGGAGGCAGATGCAGGAAGATTGCTGAGTTCGACACTTGCCTGGGCTACATATTGAGCTCAGAGATAGCCTGAACTACAAAGTGAGACCCTGGAAAGAAAGAGACAGAGAGAGACAGAGAGAGAGAGAGAGAGAGAGAGAGAGAGAGAGAGAGAGAGAG
>PVIC010056553.1:0-10915 GCA_004025085.1 Thryonomys swinderianus
CAGGCTGGCCCTGAGCTCACTATGGTGCCCAGGCAAGCCACCACGAACTCAGCAATCCTCCTGTCTCTGCTTCCCGAGTGCTGGGATTACAGGCGTGAGCCACCACGCCCAGCATTATATGTGGTACCGGGGATCGAACTCAGGTCCTTATGCTTACGAGGCAGGTGCCGGAACCACTGAGCTAACCCTCCGGCCCGTTCTTATCCTCTCTTCCCCAGCTTGCACCTTCAAGCTCATGCAGATCTTAAGCTCCTAGCTCAGCTTATCTCTCCCCCAGAAGGCAGGCCGGCGGCTCCTTCCGTCCACGCGGCCTCCGCACGCCCTCCCGCGGCGTCCTGAGCGCTGGTCCCGCCGGCCCTCGCCAACGCCCCCGCCCCCGCCTCGGCTCCGGGTCCGCCCTCGCCGCACTGCCGTCCCTTCCACTTTTTCTCCTCTTTATTTTTCCACCCGGAGCAGTTTTGACAGTGACTTGAAATAGAACATATTGCTATTCCCGAGGTAAGTCTTAAACATCCCTGTCGCTTCTTCAGCTTCTACCTTTACATTTCTAACTCCCTTTATTCTATCTCAAATCCCAGCCTCTCTTGTAAGCGCCCAAACCGTAGCCCTAAACATTTCCATATACATGTCTCACAGACACTTGTACAATACTGAATGGATTCAACCCACTATGGAACTTGCTCCTACTGTATTTTCTAATTCTTTGGTGCAATACCCACCAGATATCACTGTAGCAACACAAATTGCACCTGACTCCTTCCTCATCCCTTAATTCAATCAAATATGGATTCCTGTCACTTCAGTTGCCAAAATATTTTAGTTTGATAAGGGCTCTGCATTCGGATATTGCAGGCTGTCTTATCTGAAATAAAAATGGTTAATGAACTTTCCTTGTTTGAATTTCATTCTTCCCATGGCTGCCAGAGATATTGTGCTAAATCAATCATGCTGAATCTTATTATACATATTATTTACCTGATCTAAATCTTCCAATCCCCAGAACTATGGCTTGGTAAGTTAAAATCGTTACACAGTATGTAATTCCTTCGCAGTCTGGTCCTCGGGTGTTAAAAATGCCTCTCTTGCCGGGCGTGGGGGCTCACGCCTGTCATCCCAGCACTCGGGAGGCAGAGGCAGGAGGATTGCGGAGTTCCAGGCTTGCCTGGGCTCCATAGTGAGCTCAGGGCCAGCCTGAACTACAAAGCGAGACCCTGTCTCAAAAATAAAAAATAAAAAACTAAAAATACAGTGAGCGTGGTTGCCAAGTACCACCCAACAGAGCGACAGAGTCTTAAAAACACTGCACTGTGTCCTTGTGTACTTTACGCACGGACTCTGGCGTCATGCAACTTCGGGCTCCTCCCCAAAGACAAAATAACCATGAATAGATTTTTTAATAGCTCCAAAACCTCAAGGAATTCATAGCAATACAGTTGAAGACACAGACAAAAGAGGATTTCCACAACTGCCTGAGAAAATGGCAAAATAAATGTGTTCAAAGTGGAGGGGTGTGTTACAGTGGAGATAATGGCAATATATTTTTTACTATAATAAATGTTGTAAAGTTAAACACTCGCTGTATTTTTACCATGTCTCGTAGTAGTCCCTGACTAGACATGTTGACTGAATTCATTAGTGAATAATTAATTCCAGCATTATTAAAACAAATTTCAACCATCAACAAATTATTTTGCTTTAATTTTAGTTCAACTAACATCAAATCACACATGTCTATAGAGTACCCATAGTTCTTGTTCACTGTCTATAAAATTGTTTATCTCAGTGTCTGAAATTCAGTAAAGCTGCAGAGAACATTCATTAAAGGATGGACAGATGCCAAAATAAAAAGAAGCCTATAAGACAAACCAGAATGTTATGCATAATCTCATATAATACATCGGCAAAAATAAAGCTAAGCAAATGCATTTGTGATAGATATAATGATTCATCTGAGTTTCACGTTTGTATATTTTGGTACAAAACACTGACAGACAATAACATAAATATGCAACCGATTCACAATTGTGTAAAGTGACATAAACACATTGAAAAGATCAGTCAAATAACAAACTAAGAGGCCTGATGTATTGAAGAATGATTCTTGTAAAATGAACTCAACTTTGATACAATGGAAGAGAGCATGCTGTTATGCCCCAGGTCTGAAAATCCCCCTCAGCCTGAAATTCTACTTCGTCCTGATCTCCTGGTAAAGGAAAGGTGGGAGCGCCTCACATCCAAGAATATTCAGCAGCAGGACTGAGTTTTCAAACAAAGACATTAGCTGTAATAGACAATACCTGTCTTTTTTTCTGAAGCAAAAATCTTGTACATTTGAATTAGAAGTCTTTGGTGAAACTTAAACCTTGTTATTCTATGTTACACTTAGACATTTGGACATCTTTGCTTTTTCCTCATGTTGCTGCCAAAGACAGAATCGCATCGAGGAGGAAAGTCAGAGCGGGAATGACTGCAGGTGAAAAGCATCCCCAAGGCCTTTCTCATCACGCCATAGAAGGACGAGGGCAAGACTAATAAAACAGAAAGCACGAGCTTAACACTGCTGGGTAATTCCAGACAAAATCAATCAACGGGGCTAGAGCTCCGGAAGACAGAAGTGATATTCTAAGTTAGAACTGAACAACGTATCAGTAAAATCACTTCCTTTATAAATAAAGATCACCTGTCTTTAATCTGAGACTAAGAAAAACATTTTAATGAAGAATAATATCTTGTAAGTATTCCTGCCAGTTTTATGGATACTTGCTTTTGGTTTATTTCACTAAATAAAAATGCATAATAGTTATTTCGATAGTCACTCATCAGATATATGGCTACTCAAAAATAAATACTGCAATAGCTGAATGTTGAAAATCATTCTCAATAGTGCAAAATAATACTAACATAAAATCACTAACATATAAACCTACAAGCCAATAAATCTGCAAGGGTCTTCTGTCTGTCTTGCAAAATTTTCTGCTAGGTATCTTAGGGAATAAGATGTTTAATCTGCACACTGCAGTCAAATGATTTCAGAATATGTCAAATGCTTCTCCACTGCCTAAAACACCCTTCCAATGGTTTCTCATATCATTCAGAGAGAATTCTAAACCCCTGGAGAAGAATTCATGATCCTTCAAGATCATGTCCCCACTCCCTGCCTGGCCTCACTGTATACTACATCCCTACATAGCTCGCCCTCTCTCTCTCTCTCTCTCTCTCTCTCTCTCTCTCTCTCTCTCTCACACACACACACACACACACACACACACACACCCCATACTCTTACACTAGCTATTTCACAAACTTAGCAGGCACATTCTTTATTAAACACATCTGCACATGTTACTTTCACTCAGGAAAATCTTCCCCAATATCTAAAGTGGCACCTTTCCTCCAGAAGCATAAAGGTTGTCTTTCCAGAGCTGTCTCCTTTAGTACGCTCTAATAACATTTCCTAAATCCCTACTTTTACTTTTTGCATTCCATGTCTAAATACAGGCCATGCTGCATATTTATTCACTGTTTTCTTCCTCACCCTGTGACTCCTAGACTTTATCTTTAGTTCAAGAACAGTATTAGAACATAGTAGGAACTCAATAAGTATTTATTGAATGACTAGTAAAAGTTTAAATGCAACAAGGCCATGAAGAGGGACCAGTGAGATCTGCTTTTATCCAGAGTTATTCCTTGTAGGAAGATGGCCAGACAGCAAAGGAGTTTTATGGGAGATAGGAAATGCACTTCACTTGAAGAATAGAAAGAATAAAAAATGAAACCTAATGGAATATTTTAGGGTTTGTTAAATTATGAAGAGAAGGAAAATATATATTTTACAGTCTCTTATTTAAGGTCAGGTTTTACTCTTTTTAATCCTTGTTAATGACTGCTTCTTCAAGGATTTAAGATATTTGAGGTCTTTTATTTTCTCTTTGTCATTATAAAATGCTCCTTGATCCTTCTAGTAATATTTCTCAATTTAAATCTACTGTGTCTCATGTCAACAGAGCCACTCAGATTTTCCTTTCTTTTTGTCATCACTAACTATCAGCATGGCTTATCTTTTTCCTTATTTTTATGGCTACACTGCTGGAATGTTTATATTTAGCCTTTTCTTTGGTGAAAGAGAAAAACATGAAAAAAAAAAAAAAGAACGTTTTTCACTTCTGAAAGATATAGGCGAGACTTGACTTTTTATGCAGTTTGACAACCTGACTTTTAAATAGTGTTCCCCACCCACTTACGCTCACCACAGCTATTGTCCCCGTAGGTGTGCAGAGTATGTTCTTGCTATTCGTTTACTATTAACTTCATACATGTTTTCTTTAACTTCCTATATTATTTTGGATTTATGCACCATATATATTTTTTAACTCTTCTATGGGCTATTTTGCTATACCATTTTTATATTTTCAAAGTTCTCTCTAGGAAGTATATTTATTCCTATATTTCGCTTCCCCCTTTGAATTAACATCATATCACTTCGCATGTGGATGTAAGAGATGCTTTTCATCCTTTTAAGTAGGTATGAGTTTCTTTCTATCTTGTATTTTTCCTCTTCATTCTGAAGAGCTTCCTGTAGTATACCTCAGTATAAGTATACTGATGTTGCTTTTTCTCACCTTTTATCTGAATGTGTTTTCATTTAACTTTTGAACATTTTCACAGGTATAGAATTCTTCAGTGATGTTTTTCAATGTTTTTAAGAGTATTTTTTCTTCACCCATGATTTTACACAAGAATTCAACAGTACTTTTAATAACTCTTGGTTTGTGGTAAGACTTACCTGGATTTTCCTAAACTACCTCTCCATCACTTATTTTAAGGAATTTGATCATGATTTTAATTGATGTATGATAAGCTTCTTGGGTATATGGTACTGTGGTCTGAATTTTAATGTCCCTCCAAAATTCATGCTAAAATTCACTACTGAATTAAATAATACTTAAGGGTTACAATCACGAGAAGAATTAGCTCATAAAGGCTGCAGCTTAGAGGGGCTTAGAAGATACTTTTAGCTTCTTTTTTTCTCTTTTGCCCTTCTGCTCTCTTTTACTGTGAGAGGAGGCAGCAAGCAGATGCCATCTTGGAAGAAAAGAACAAGCACTTAAAACCCAAGGAACCTTAGCACAGGGTAATACGGCCTTCATTAATGCCATGTTCCAGACATCAATATTTCCATGCCCTTTTTTTTTGGTGCCCACATGGATTCTATATCTCAGAAGCATATGCCTGAGATTTTGTAACTGAGAACTAAGTTTCTAGATAGAAGGTTAAAATAAAAATTCCAGTTACAAGATCTTGCCTCTACATGGATAAGTGTCATTCTGCCTATGAGTATGTTTAATTCTATGATTTTGTCCCTTTTTTGTGCTTTTTTGTGGTTTAATTTTCTGTCATCATTTGGGAGATCACGATGGGTTTTTTTTTTTAACTCTATAAGATAAAAAGGCAATCAGCTTGCAAAATTCTCTTTGCTCTGACATGACAGGCATGATGTCTTGGTACAATGTCCTACCCATTCTTGTACCCCACTGCTGTTTGAAGTTTGTGCACTCTTTCTCACTAGGGGAATAAAAAATGAAAAGAAACATAGACCAAGCAGGTATGAGATTTTGAGTAGACCTGATCTTTCTTTCCTCTGCAATTTCATTAATCATCTTGTCCCAGGACTGACTTCCAAGCCTTTAATAAGGATATTAACAGAAGGCCGGCCCCTCGTTTTCAAGTCTTTCTAGGTTTGTTCGTAATAGTGAGAATTCTAAAGGCTGTGTAAACTTGATAATTAAATTTTACAAGGAACACAGAGGGACAGTGTTGCTAGCAAGGGGGAAGCAGGTGACACCAGAGACCAGAGCGTGTGGCACCTCTCTAGTCTACTGCAGACTCTTTACGGTCTGCTTTGGCCACTAAGTTTTTCAAGATTGCTGCACGAGCTTATACCCTTTTCCTTTTCTGGTGGCAGAGCTATCATAATGTGTACATGAGTGAGGCAGAAAATGAGAGGCTACTTTTAACTATTTGTTGTTCATATGATTAAGTATTAGGTAAAAGAAAATATGTACTGTAATTTCAGCTTCCGTCTTAATCTGGAGTGTCTTTAATTCAATTTTCACATGTACTTCACAATTTGAAGGTATAAAGAAGTTACAAGAATAATGAGAAGATTAAACAGGATTACAACACTCTCATTGTCTAACAATATTAATTGATTAATAATATTAATTCCTACTATGTGGCAAACGTTATGTTGGGCAATGAGGATACAGAAATGAACAAGAGACATATGCCTCAATCTTTAATAAGAGTATACTCTGCTGTAAGAAAATAATCACTTATCCCCCTGACCCCAGCAAAGAGAAGTAAGCCCAGTGATAGAGATCAGTTAATCTTGTAGCATACATAACTAATACAATAGTTGTGAGAGCTTTTGAAATTAATAAAATATAAATCCAGTGCTGGAATTCAGCAAACAAGCAGAAAATGTTAAAGGTCTTTTATTATTAACTTCCAAACTACACAACATAATGGCAATTTGTATTGCTTATGTCTAGTGCAGTTAGAAAAGCATTATTAAATAATGTCCTCAGCAGAAGTATTTCTAGATGTAGCTGGATGAGGACTAAATTGTGAGAGTCCAGTTGAAGGCATCCCACCTAAGGACAGTACCTGTTTAAAGGAAATATTCCAACCTCTAGGTTCATAATGTACCTCATAACAGTAGGAAGTCCCTCATGATCTATTTCCAGTCAGTATTTAAACGTGCCATCCAAAGATATAAGAAATGGAAAAACTAATATCTCTCCTCATACTTTCTTTGTGACCAGTGGAATTATTAATCCATACATCTATCTACTGTACAAAGGTCTCATCCAAAGAAAAATACATTCATTATGGTATCTATAATTAAGATGTTTGATATAAAGGCAACACCTCAAGATTAAAAGGTTTCCTCACTCTGGAAGAAAAATATTTAAATCTACCTACAGTCACTGATAATAAACCTTTTTCATTTTACTGGAAGTCCTTTTTCTGAATTCAGTATTTGCATAATGCTGTTTCATCAAGGGGGACAAAAATCATCACAGGCACTAATTAACCTTTCCAATGTTTCCATCAGACTAGAAGATTGTAATGCTATTTTATATGCATCTATCCATTTCAATTTATATACTCATTCAGTTCCATATTCAGTCCGCTTCAGTTTCATTAGGGAAGACTAACAACTATTTCAGGCATTCAATAAGGAAAATCATTTAAATAAACTCTCAATTTCAATTCAGACAATAGGGTGTGTAATAAGCAGGTACATTAACTTAAAATCAGTATTAGGAAGTATATTTAACTAGAAAAGAAGGATAAAGAGAAAATTTTAAAATACTGTTAGATCATTTGCCGTGATTAATAATTCATTTCAAAGGTGTGTGATGTCTTTGTTTGTTTGTTTAGTTTTTTGAGACAGGCCCATTCTTCACAGTTCAGGCTGGCCCTGAGCTCACTATGTAGCTCAGGCTAGCCTCGAACTCGCAGCAATCCTTCTGCCTTTATCTCCCGAGTGCTGGGATTACAGGTGTGAGCCACCACAGTAGGCACTGTGATATATGGTACCAGGCATCCAACTCAGGACCTTGTACTTGCCAGGCCAACCCAGCCACTGAACTAAATCCCCAGCACTGTGGTGTTAATTTATTAGCAAAAAAAGAAAATGGAATTTTTAACTACTTCTCAGTTCTATCTACCATGAAAGATGCTCTTGTTGACAGAAAATAGCAGTGTACTTATATTGTGTGCTCATCATTCCTTCCACTTTCTGTGCAGCTAGCCGCCCATCCATCTAATTATGACTTTATCCCTTCTATAGCTCTCTAGGGTCAATAATTATACAGAGTTATAACCATATAGAAGTACAAGAAAACTCATTTTTTAAAATTGTTCTTAAAAACTTTACAAGAGAAACTAAGTTCTAATGAATGTTTAGAATTATCATGGGGCAGGTACAGTGAATAGAAGTACACACAGAAAGAAACGTCTGGACCAAAGAACAGAGGTAGGAAAGAAGATGTTTAGGAAAGGATGAGTCAGTGTAAGTTAACACAAGCACATGTGATTATCTTTAAGTGTTTATACGTAAGGGAATCTAGAACGGGAAAAGAAGTAGCCTGAAATAATGCTGGGAAGGTGGTTCAGCTCTTGATATTTGAGCATTAGAATGTCGGAGTCGATGATACAGAAACTATTTCACTGTCATCAAGACCAACAAAAGCTGTTGAGAGGCACTTTTGAAAGTCTTCTGCAAGACGATGTTAAACAGATATTATATGAAACATTAACTGACAGCACTCAAGTCAGATTTTTTCAGTACAGGGAAATATTTATCCTTTAACACTTAATGTAGATAAGATAGGGAAGGGTCAAGACAGATGGTCTAGACAGGTGATTCAAAAAGTCCCTTTTATAAGATCTTTATACATACTAATTCATTTAATTATTATTGTAAACTCTAAGGGAGACAGCTGTTCCACTTTACAGATAAAGAAATGGAAAGAAAGCAGCCAAGTCCACAATAATGGGCTCCAAATCCAACACTCAAAAATAAATAAATAACAGGTGGTCTTTCTATAAAGTGGAGAATTACTCAGCTCTAAAGAATGATAAATTTGAGTGATTTATACTCAAATGGATGTACCTTGAGAACATACTCGTAAATGAAATAAACAGATCACAGATTTGTAAATACTGTATCTTTTCTCTGGTATGAGAAGTGGAATGAATTCTAAGTATATGATAGATATCGTGAAATACACAATATTCAAAAGGAAAAATGGGTAGGGGTAAATAAAGAAGGGAAAGAAAAAATTCAATGCTTAAAAAAGGAAACAAAGTTTATGTATATAGGGGGTGGGGAGTAGGGTGGACAGGGGAATGGGAAAAAATGAGAATTAAGTTGTGTCATGCACTGGTACAAATTTTCAATGCTGTTTGTGATCATGATGTATATAAAATGTACCAATAAATAATTAATTTTAAAATATTAATTACTTAATTAAAAAACTACTACTTATTTACTGCCAACTGCATTAATTAAGGCTGCCTCAGCAAAGTACCCCACAGCTAGGGCATTTGGACAAGAATTTATTTTGTCACACTTCTTAAACCTGAAAGTGCAAGATCAAAGAGTGTAAGGAGCCTTGCTTTCCGCTGCCGGCACTGGTTCACAGAGAGGTGCCCCCGCTGCCCCTTGGGGAAGGCATCCCTCCGCACGGAAGCCCTGGCACAACTTGTCTCTCATACAAATATCAGTTATCTTGGATTTGGCCCCATCCCCAAAGCCTGATTTAAAATTAACAATCATTTTTAAAGCCCTATTTCCAAATACAGTCACATTCTGAGTTACTGGGAGTCAGGCCTTCAACAGAGGAATTTTAAGGTGACACAATTCAGCCCATAATACCAACGATGTGCCAGATGCTTTGTATATGTTCTTCAAATAATTATACAAGATTCTTACCATGTGTATGGGGGAAATAATTTGAGATTCCAAAATTTTTTAACTTCTGGAAAATCATATAACATTTGATCTCAAATCTCTTTTTCTGTCTCAAGAATTTATGCACTTCATTTATGAGAAGACATCTTCATAATGGCTTAAATGAAAGAAAACCCATTCTTTCCCTTCAAAGTTGCCAAGAATCAATAAAAACATTTTCATAAAGGAAACTTCCTATCAGCAACATGCCTATGTTTGGAGACATGCTGCTCACAGAAGCTAATGCATGACATGACAATGTGTATACATCAACACATGAAAAAAATGACACTGTCAAGCACCTAAAAAGATGTTAATGATTCAATGTTGCCATATCTGGACAGACCCAGTGAGAACAAGTTATGGAATATCTCTTGCTTCCAAAATGGTAAAAATGCTATATTGAACTTTCGTATTTTTATTTGGTTAAAAAAGAATTAAATATATTGTCTGTTATTAATTAACAGAGAAATGAACAAGATGCCTTAACTAAAGTACTTTGTTCAAAAATGACAAAGTGATTACTAGCACGAAGGATTGCGAGCCGCCAGCTGGTCCCCACTCTGCCCCAGAGCTGCATCGATAGGACTCAGGTCGCAGACCCCGGGCGCCACGACCAGTGCAGAGGATTGTGGCCCATGGGCCGGTCCCCACCCCACCCCGGAGCCGCACTGAGAGGACTCAGATCACAGACCCCAGGCACCATTTCCAGCTCTGAAAACTGCAGTCTGCCAGCCGACCCCCACTCCACCCGAGAGCTGCTCTGTGACGACACAGGCCAGAGAGGAGCCCAGAGCCATCTCCTGCGTCCCTCCACGCCGGAGCCATGCAGAGAGACCAGGCAAGATAAAAAACAAGGGAATCTAGCTTCTGTTCCGCCATCCACTCCTAGATCCCTCTATTCACTCTTGTCCCCGCACCCTCTGCTATCTTCCTGGCAGAAGCAATACCCAGAAGTAAAAGAGTTTTAGGCTGCCCTATTTCTTCTCCTGTACTATTATAAGAAGGTGTGCAAAGTCTCCAGTGGTCTTACAGCATACAGTTGGCTCTGTTTTATATATGCCCTTTTATCCTCTGTTACCTGCTGGCATATATGAGGCTCTCAAGTCTAGGTAATGTTTATAAATCTGCTAGGCCTATTTCATTCTCCTTCTGTCTCCCTACCTCCCTCATTCCCCAGTGACCTTTTATTCCCAAAGATTCTGGGGGTACATTTATGATCTACATGTTGTATACACATTGCTGATTAATTCTAAATTTTGCCATATGGACATAGAGATAACTCATGAATAGAAATTAACAAAACTTTTCATTTTATTTACTACGTTTAATACTGATATTGGCACTGATTGTATTATGGTAACAAACATGATGTGATTGTTCTGCTCAAAT
>PVIC010056554.1:0-10912 GCA_004025085.1 Thryonomys swinderianus
CAATGTAGTTCAAGCTAGCCTTAAACTCACTACGTAATCCAGGCTAGCCTCAAACTCACAGCAATCCTCCTGTCTCAGCCTCCAAGTGCTGGGGTGACAGGTGTACACCCCCATGCCTAGTCTTTGTATAGATGATCATCTTTAAAATGATGATATGAACCCATGTCTAGATACATACAACCACCACCACAATTAGAATCTAGAACTGTCCCATCAACCACCTGTCAACAAAAATCTCTCTCGCACCATCCCCTTTACGGTAACACACGCCCCCACACATTCAACCCCGATTCCAAGCAAGCTTTTTGTTATTTTAAGAATATTATACTCTTACCTTTTTAAAATAGTAATAAAATCTCAGTGACTAGCTAATTAAAAAACCATGTTTTATTAAAGTTAGAGATACTTACAAGAGTGCATAGATGAACCAGGGGTGTGCAACTACCCACTCTCTTAAAGCTTTCCTGGTTGAAAAAAATGTAGTTTTTCATAAGATAGTGTATTTATTATATTTATAACTAATTTAAGATTTAAGCAGAAGAAAATATGAGGAGAACAGGGAAAATTAAATAATTAGCAATGACAGACAGAAATAAAACAGTGAAACATTCTTCCTCCACAAAGTTAAGTAGGAGGTATAGCTTAGTGGTGGAATACCTGCCTAGCCTCCTTGAGGTCCTGGGTTCAAATTCCCAGCACCAAGAACAAAAAGACCTACATAGAAAGATATTTTCATAAGTTATGTCAAATTTAAATAAATTAAAATACCTAGGGAAGTTCTTCATTTCTCAAAAATATCAAGATTGGGGGCCAGAGATTTAGCTCAGTGGTTCTGTGGTCTACCTCGAAAGTGCAAGGTCCCAAATTCAATCTCTGGTAACACAATGCCGGGCGTGGTGGCTCACACCTGTAATCCCAGCACTCTTGAAGCAGAGGCAGGAGGATTGCTGTGAGTTTGAGGCTTGCCTGGGCTATGTAGTGGGTTCAAGACCAGCCTGAACTACAAAGAGAGACCCTGTCTCAAAAATAAAATCAAGATTGGTAGGTGTATAAAGCAGAAAAAAAACAACTATATTTTCATAAATACGGATTTTTCATGGGTTACACTTCATCAGTGATGGATCCGTCTCTTAAATAATTTCTGAATTTAACCATTTCAGCCTCTGATGTCTCCATAACCTTACTTTATCGTTTTATCCAGCTTCATCTGTGAAAACAGCTCAGAGAAAAATAAAAAACGGTCTCCAAAATAAGTACTAAAAAATAGTTGTTGGCTTAGGATGTTAAAGTTCTAGAAATCTACCATGACCTGGGTCTAGGAGTTGATTCAAATCTGTAGAAATACTATCTTCTATTAATGACTAACAGGGAAAAAAAGATAATTTTAAAGTAATGAATATTAAAACAAGCTGACTCATGAGAATTAAGATGAGTAACTTAACCTTTAATTCTTTTTTTTCTTTTTCTGCTGTACCAGGGATTGAACCCTGGCCCTTGTGCAGCCAAGGTTGGCACAGTACCATCTGAGCTGAATCCCCAGCCCCAGCGTTTAATTCTCTATCAGCAACAAAGACTTACCAGAAAACAAAGGTACCAACAATTAGGGCCGTGATTAACAGCTGCACTGACAGGAGGCAGAACACTTTCACAATGAAAGCTGAGGAGACAGGAACACGATTTTAATGACACAATTTTCAAAATTAAAAATATAAATATAATTAACTACTTTGGGTACTTAATGAAAGCTATTTTCCCCTTTGACTTTCTTTTTGAGGGTTGGAGAGGGTGGGCGAATCCACAGTTCATGGGACGGCAGCAAACGTGCAGTTTGCAGGGCGAAAGACTGCGCCACCAGAGCCGCTCAGCTCGGTAGAGAGCACGGCAGCAGAACTGTCTGAGCCCAGAAATGTGGGGCCAGTCTGGGGAATGGCGGGAAATCCTGTCTTGAGACCAAACAAGCAAGCAAACAAGGGAATATTCAGTTCAATCGTTACAGGTGTCTTCTTGGAAACCCCCAAATTTCACAGGCATATTCAGGGATTTAATTCCTCATGATGCACGGTGCCTACTCCTGGGTGCCAAGAGGTGGCAGGAAGCCAGCCGCACACTGGCCCAGGCGCTTGCTGTCCGGCCTGGCCTTGGGCTTCTGTCTCGGCTTCCCTGCCCTCAGCCTCTCCCTCGCGCCCCCCAACTGACGCACAAGCGCGCCAAGCTGGGGTGTCCTGACCAGACCAAAGAGCTCCAAGTGGGTGACTTGCCAACCACAGTGCACACACACCGGGCCCTCCTTTTGCGTATTCCCCCACTGGGTTTTCCTGGGGCCTCTTCCTGAGGCGCTGGCTGTGACGGCTCTCTTCACTTCTTCCTTTTCTGGGTGATGTTACCCCAATTGTAAAAGGAAGAAGAAATGAAATAGCACTGCTTAAAGTTAACTGGTAGGATGATCGATCCCGTCCTTTTCCTGGACCATTTTGGGCATAGAAAGTATGAAAATAAAAGAGTGGGACTGAGCTTTCCTCATCAACATCCCAAGACGTGTATTCTGCCTGCATGAAAATACTCAGTTAATGTTATTTTGGCCTCTGATGTGGAGCAAGGAGCAAGGGGGCATAAATACCACGTGTGGTCCAGCTTTGTAAGAACAGGCGTACACATCAGATGGAAACCTTAGCGCTTATCCAGGGGGAGCACCACCATATCAAAGAAAAACAAGAATTCCTTGGGCCGGAGGATTAGCTCAGTGGTTCTGGCACCTGCCTTGCAAGCGCAAGGTCCTGAGTTCGATCCCCGGTAACCACATACAGTGCTGGGCGTGGTGACTCACGCCCACCAGCCATCAATACCACACACCACAGTGCCGGGTGTGGTGGCTCACGCCTGTCATCCCAGCACTCGGGAGGCAGAGGCAGGGGGATTGTTGAGTTCGAGGCTTGCCTGGGCTACATAGTGAGCTCAGAGCCAGCCTGAACTACAAAGCGAGACCCTGTCTCAAAACAAAACAAAACAAAACAAAACACAAGAACTCCTAAATCTTCTGGACAATTTGAGAGTAGTTAACCGTGACTGCCCTGTGTCAGGCTCCGTGATAAAACATGAAAAAGAAAAGCTAAACACAGCATTACATCTTTCTGATACTCAACACTGTGGAAACATTTTAAGACAACATCTTCTTTTACAAAAGTTTTGTCTTTGTTTTCTTTTTGAGGTACTAGGGGGCTGAACCCGGAGTGTTTTCACTGAGTGCCCCCCCTCTCCTTTTTAAATTTTAATCCAGAGTATTGCTAGGTCACTAAGTTGCCCAGGCTGGGCTTGAACTTTTGATCCTCCAGTTCGCCCCCCAGAGTGCAGTAGTACAGGTACGTGGACCCAAACCCCGTAGGCCATGTCTTTCTTCTCACCTTGGCGGACGGACCTGTCTGAGAATGGACTGGGCCTGGTTTCCCCGCTGTCACCTGAGGTCATGTCGTCTGTGATTTGTATCATGTAGGTATTCGCTCGCTGGTCCGCCTGGGGCTTCGGATTTCCTTTTGCTTCCTTCAAACCCTCTGCGGGGGAAGACGTGGAGGGCTGACCGGAAGGAGCCTCGTCTCTACTGGCTGCTTTCTGGGCCAGGTCCTGATGGTCTCCGGGACTGAGGTCAATTGTCACGATGACCTCCAAGGCCATTTCCCTGCAGGGGAAGACACTGCTTTTCGTGTCCTATGATCATCTCTACATTCAGGCAATAGTTTTCTAATTTTGAGAGTCTTGGTTCAGTGCTTACCAAGCTGGTGCCTATAAGTAAGTTACTAAATGAATGATGAACAAATATTTTTAAGATGAGGCCAAAGAGTCACATAGTGTGTATTCTATTATAGAATTAATATTCTTATACATTCACTCAGCAGGGAGTTAAGGAACCACAAGTGTGGAGACTCTGCAGTTGTCTGCCCGCCCACAGTTTACACTTTGGAGAACAAGAGAATAGAGGGGCAGTGATCTGAAGGGCAGAGGCGAGGGAAGGTGACAGCCCTTCGCGGAGCCTGGAGGGCGAGGAGGGCAAGGGGTTCCCAAGAGCTCCCAGAAGGCACGATTTAAACCAAGGCTGAACCCGAGTTAAGAGCTGGTCAGGTGTAGAGGTACCAAAGGTCTTTCCAGCCTGAGAAGCCAGGCTAGATCAGAAGTGCAAGAAGCAGAGAGACAGGCTTCAGAAATGGGAAAAAGTTCTCCTCCAAGTCATCTCCAAACTTGACAAGCTTTATTAGGATTTTTTTTTTCAGTTCTCATAACTGTAATTCGAAAGATCATCAGAAAAAGTAAATGTCAAAAAAACTGGAAAAGAAATGCTGGACGTGGTGGCTCACGCCTGTAATCCCAGCACTCGGGAGGCAGGGACAGGAGGATTGCTGAGTTTGCAGCGGCTTGCCTGGGCACCATAGTGAGCTCAGGGCCAGCCTGAACTACAAAGCGAGACCCTGTCTCAAAAAGCAAAAAAAAAAAAAAAACAAAAAATAAAAACTGGAAAAGAATAGAGAATGTCGGGTATGGTGGCTCAGCCTGTAATCCCAGTACTCAGGAGGCAGAGGCAGGAGGGTTGCTGAGTTGGAGGTTTGCTTGGGCTGCATAGTGAGCTCAGGGCCAGCCTGAACTACAAAGCGAGACCCTGTCTCAAAAAAAAAAAAAAAACAAAAACCAGAAAAAATGGAAAAAGAAAGATTGTGGGAGAAATCTTTATGAGAAATCAAAATATCATAAAGATGCATAATTAAAGCTAGTCTATCCTAGATATAAATGGATCAATGGAATGGAAGAGATTAAAGAACAAACAGGTATATATATGTGAGAATTAAAAATTTGCTATAGGTAGAATTTCAAGTTATTATTCCATGATATTGGAACATTTAGATTTTCACTTTGGAAACAAAATAAGTATAAAAGCTATTACACATTTATATGAAAATGTATTGTGGATGGATTTAAAATATTACATATATAAAATAACCATAAATATTCTACAAGAAATACTTATGTAAACCCTTGTAAAAATGACATCATAAAAGAAGTGTTTGGTAAATTTGGAGTACAGGAACTTTAGATGCCATTACAAATACTCAAATCTGAAATCTAAAAAAAAAACAATAACACTATTTGCAATGTTTATTAAACTATAAAAAATACTTTAACAGGGAAAATATGGACAGCCCAGTAGGAAATTCACAAAGAAAACTTAAATCTTGGGAGATGAGACCTCATAAACAGCTGAAGAACTACAATACAAACAACAATGAAAATTTTTTTTTTTTTGAGACAGGGTCTCGCTTTGTAGTTCAGGCTGGCCCTGAGCTCGCTATGTAGCCCAGGCAAGCTTCGAACTGAGCAATCCTCCTGCCTCTGCCTCCAGAGTGCTGGGGTTACAGGCGTGAGCCACCATGCCCCGCGAAATGACATTTCTGAAAGAGCAGCAATAGTACAAAGTCTCAGTGTTGATTGTGATTGTAATATGTATATAAAATGTACCAATAAGGGCCGGAGGGTTAGCTCAGTGGTTCCAGCGCCTGCCTCGCAAGCACAAGGTCCTGAGTTCGATCCCCAGTAACCACATAGAATGCTGGGCGTGGAGACACGCCCACCAACAATCAACGCAGGACGTGGTGGCTCACGCCTGTCATCCCAGCACTCAGGAGGCAGAGGCAGGAGGATTGCTGAGTTCGCGGCGGCTTGCCTGGGCACCATAGTGAGCTCAGGGCCAGCCTGAACTACAAAGCGAGACCCTGTCTCAAAAAGCAAAAAAAAAGGGCCGGAGGGTTAGCTCAGTGGTTCTGGCGCCTGCCTCGCAAGCGCAAGGTCCTGAGTTCGATCTCCGGAAACCACATACAATGTTGGGCGTGGAGAGTCACGCCCACCAGTAATCAATACCACATACCACAGTGCCGGGCGTGGTGGCTCACGCCTGTCATCCCAGCACTCGGGAGGCAGAGGCAGGAGGATTGCTGAGTTCGAAGCTTGCCTAGGCTACATAGTGAGCCCAGAGCCAGCCCGAACTACAAAGCGAGACCCTGTCTCAAAAAAAAAAAAAAAAAAAGTCCAATAAAATGAATTTAAAAAAAGAAAGACCAGCAATAAATTTTGACACAGAAAAAAGCAGAGAATTTTATACATACAAATATGTATATATCACTGTGGAAAGTTCACTGTGATAACTCTGAATTTCTAAAGTAAGAATACAGAAATTATTTAGCTGCATTACATTTGTATTCACAGACAGCACACCCACGCACTTCTGGAGCCTGGGAAGATCCGCTCAAAGGGTCTTAGGCTAACGGTGACACAGCAGCTGGAGGCAGACACTCTGGTTTGTACGGAGTTTTATAATGAAAATGTATTACTTAAAATGATAATAAATGTATTTACATTTTGAAGAGGCTATGAAATGCGTGTCTATTTCAGGAAGTCTGGAGTACTGGGAGAAGCTAGCCCCCACGCAGAGCTGCGCAGCAGCCAGAGACCTTGGGGCACCCGCGTGGGTTTCCTGCCCCGCGCCCTGCAAACCAGAAGAGAAAGAGGCAGCAAGATTTCTCAATGCGTCTAAAAGCAACACCCAATCAACAAGACCCAAAGGCAGCAGATTTTCCTGCAGAGAACTACGTTTGCCTAGCGCCGGAACACACAGGGAGGCTTCACCTCAAAAAGGCGGTGCGGAGCCCGCAGCGTCCGAAGGAGGCCGAGCCCCGCGGCGGTTGCGGGAGCGCGGTTGGGGCGGGGCGGGCTCCCCCGACCCGCTCTGAGTCAGGCCCCGCCCCCGAGCCCGGCCCGGCTGCGGCGCCCCGCGGCGGCTCCCGGAGGGGAGGGAGCAGCGCTCGTGGAGCTTCGTGGGAGGCAGCCCCCGCGACCCTGCGCGGTCTCTGCGAGAGTGAGACGCGCCCCTGCTCGGGCTCGGAGGTCGCGCCTGCAGCCCGGTCAGCCCGGGGCCTCGGAGGGGCTGGGGAGCCTCGGCGAGGGTCGGGGGTGGGGGGGCCGAGGGCGGAGCCTGTCCGGAAGGGAGGTAGCTGCTGGCGGGGGCTGATCAGTGATCATTGATCACTGACCCACTCACTAGACTGAGCCCCTGGTTGGCGCTCAGGGTTCCCTAGAGGCTTGCGAGCCGCCCGCAGAGCCCGTGGGGGACTGCGCGAGGCCCGGCCTCTGGGCGGCGCCCAGCCGCACGAGAGTCAAACGGACGACCGGAGCGCAGCACAGTCGCGCGGGAGTGCGCCCGGGGCGCGGTCTGCACCGCAGGGTTCCAGAGTCGGCCCCAGTGTGGAGACGGGAGAGCCTGCTGCTCGGCCAGGAAGCGAAGCAAGACTTCCTTCTTGTTTTCCTCTTTGCTCCCAGGCGACTGCCTCTCCGTTGGTGCCACCCTACTCAAGGGTGGGTCTTCCCTCTTCAGCAGTGCCATCTCCGGACTCACCCAGAACTGTGCCAAGCGAATCCGTTAGGCATTTTTTGTTCAAACCGGCCCACAGGTGGGAGCCATGGGGCGTCCTCAGCACCATCTCCATAACTACACACGAGGGCTAACTACGGACTTGGCTTCAGTCCACACGAACCAGACACTTACTAGATGAAAAGTTTTCACAGCCTCACATGTGCTTGCTGGACCCTCGCGTCTCCCCGAGGGCCTGAGCTGTCCTGTGGGCCCAGTGGACGGGTGAGCCACCCGAGTGGACAGCCCATGGCGGCGACTCCTGTGAGACGCAGTGGACAAGCGCTCCTCCGTCTGCTCGCACACGTCAGGCAGTGAAATAGAGTGAAATTATCTCCTTGACTTTGGCTGTATTTTATGCACATGGTCTTTATTAAAAATCTCAACCATTTTAATGTAACATGCAGCGTTCAGATTTGACAAATGAGACCCTATATTGACGCTGACTGTGCCCTGGGGGAATTTAGCTTATTCCTTTGCCTTAGTGTAAATTTTTTAGCACGGTAGCCCCCTGGGTGTCTTCTAGACCAGAGGTACTTTAGGTTTAGCTTTTATCCTTTCTTCTCTTTTGTTCGTCCCACGTTGGCTCCATAGAGCCAGTTTTTTTTGTTGTTGTTGTTTTTGAGACAGGGTCTCGCTTTGTACTTCAGGCTGGCTCTGAGCTCACTATGTAGCCCAGGCAAGCCTCAAACTCAGCAATCCTCCTGTCTCTGCCTCCCGTGTGTTGGAATTACAGGCGTGAGCCACCACGCCCGGCACTGTGGTATGTGGTATTGATGGCTGGTGGGCGTGAGTCTCCACGCCCAGCATTGTACGTGGTCACCGGGGATCGAACTCAGGACCTTGCGCTTAGGAGGCAGGTGCCGGAACCACTGAGCTAACCCTCCGGCCCCACAGAGCCAGTTTTTAACCCCTTCACCCCTCCTTTTTCAAATAAACTTGTGGAACCGTTGTGGGCTGGTCTCACGGGAGGTGCTAGAGTCCTCGGAGCCAACGAGCTGTCTCCAGAGGAACTGCCCGCAGCAGCAGAACCTCAGGAAGAGATGGATGGAGGTGGCAGCCCCAGGGGGCCAGCGCCATGCTAGGTTTTCAGCGGAGAGCCGAGCTCCGAAGAGGAAGGCTCACTGCCCACTCCGGAACTGAGAGTTCTCGCCGCCTCCTGATCTGAGAGGGCTTTTTTTTTTTAAAGCCAAAATGTCTTCCTACGTTTAATACTTTCTCTTTTTTTTTAGTTTGTAAATAAAGGTAATGCATGCATGTGGTGAAAAATGTCACTACTACCAAAGGGTGCCAAGCAGTCCCAACTACTACAATGCTATCAGTGTGTCAACTGTCTTTGAGCTCTAATGGGTTAAAAAATGTGTGCAACACATAGAAACTCTTAATTTACAGTGATCTTATTCTGTAGATTGCTTTTTCTCTCCTAACACCCAAGATTGTTTTCATACCACCCTACTGAAGACCCTCCAGCAGTCTCAAAATTGAGTCCTTTGGCCGGCTATCCTGATGCTAAAAATCTTAATAGAAATATTAGTAACCCAAACACAACATTAGGTAAAAAGGGTTATGTATCAAAACCAACTTGGGTTCATCCTAAGAGTTTAAAGTGTTCCTTTAATATTCAAAAATCTGTGTAATGTTGTTGTGGTTTGCGGCTAGACATCCCATCGACGGAGCTGGCTGAGTGTGGAATGCGTGACGCTGGGGTTAAAGGCGTGTGATTCTGACGCACTACGTGTGAGAAACTGGCCCTAAACCTGACAGTCTGAGGAAGAAAAACGGAACAGAAGGACGCTGGTGAGGTCTCTTGTTGCTTTTTTCACTGTGTGGGTACTGTGGAGTTTCCTCTCTGGGATGCCTCTCTGCTGTGTGACCCCTGCTTGGAGCCAGTTTATTATAGACTGAAACCTCTACGAACTGTAAGCCTCATAAGATTTTCCCCCTTGGGCGGGAGGGTTAGATCAGTGGTTCTGGCGCATGCCTCGCAAGCGCAAGGTCCTGAGTTCGATCCCCGGTAACCACATATAATGCTGGGTGTGGAGACACGCCCACCAACAATCAATGCAGCATACCACAATGCCGGACATGGTGGCTCACGCCTGTCATCCCAGCACTCGGGAGGCAGAGACAGGAGGATTGCTGAGTTTGCGGCGGCTTGCCTGGGCACCATAGTGAACTCAGGGCCAGCCTGAACTACAAAGCGAGACCCTGTCTCAAAAAGCAAAAAAAAAAAGAAGATTTTCCCCCTTTAACTTTGGGTGCAGGTATTCTGTCTCAGCAGTGAAAGAAAAGTAACTGACATAAACACGAATTAATAAAGAAGAAAAAGCACTCACAGAGAAAAGCACTTGATAGAATTGTACTCATTTATGATAGATATACAGGTAAAGGGAATGCCCTTTCCCTAGTAAGAGGAATTTACAAAACCAGTAGGGATCAGGTTAGTGATTGTGCCACTACTTTGCAATAGTTACCTTTATTTCTAGATGTGGCTGAGCGTGATTACCTCGTGATAACTGAACTGTACCTGTGTGAGTTGGCTAGTTCACGGTACGTATATCCACATTTAAAGGTTGTAAAAATATGTAAGTAAACATGTATATATCTTCCTGCTGACCTGGGAAGGGCAGCACAGGGCACACGGGAGTGGGAGGGAAAGGGCTGAGAAGCAGGGCAGAGTGGTGAGTGGCCCGACGGGCTGAGCCTAACCCGGGCGCTATCTTGTGAGCAGGAAGCTGGGGAGCAGAGGCCCAAGTGTTCAGTGAGTGAGAGGGAGGAAGGGGACCCGGGCCCACTGTCGGCGGGGCGGCGCCAGGGGGCAAGCCTGCCTCAGAGAGTGGATCTGAGAGGAAGAAGAATTTCCTTCTACCCCTCAGGTTTGGGGTTGGGCCTGAGAATTAGACATATGACAGGTTCTCAGAAAAAAAAAAAAAGCACATCAGTATTATTTAATATTATTGCACACACAGGAGCCTTTTTCAGAACAATGAAGGAGTGGGGCTGTGAGTCCGGGATAGAGTCCTTGCCTAGCACGAGCAAGGTCCTGGTTCAAGCCCGAAGACTGCGGTTCACACATGTACACAAACACACCATGAAAAGGAGTCGAAAAGGAAACACGAAGGCCAGTGGAAGCTGTCCGGCCTCACAGTTTCTACAAGCTTTTTTTTTTTTTTTTTGCTTTTGAGACAGGGTCTCGCTCTGTAGTTCAGGCTGGCCCTGAGCTCACTATGGTGCCCAAGCAAGCCACCGCGAACTCAGCAATCCCCTTGTCTCTGCCTCCCGAGTGCTGGGATTACAGGCGTGAGCCACCTTGTCCGGCATTGTGGTATGCGGTGTTGATTGTTGGTGGACGTGTCTCCACGTCCAGCATTATATGTGGTAACCGGGGATTGAACTCAGGACCTTGCGCTTGTGAGGCAGGCGCCGGAACCACTGAGCTAACCCTCCGGCCCTCTACACGCTTTTTTTTTT
>PVIC010056555.1:0-10921 GCA_004025085.1 Thryonomys swinderianus
TTTTTTTTTTAAATTGAATTCTTGAGTGGTACAATTTATATACATCTCACAATCACATATAACATTGGGGAATCTGTACCAGTATATGACACAAGTTAATTGTCACTTTTACCCATATCCCTACCCACCCACCACGTCCCTACCCCTTATATACATGGTCTTTTATTTTCTTTCCGAATCATATTTTTCTCAGTGATTCTTTAAAGCCAACTTTTATAAATTCTATGTTTCCTTGATGGTGTGTAAAAAGATGGCTGAAAAGATTACAGATAAGTGTTTTAACATAGATAAATGTGGACACTGTATTAGAAATATGTCTGATTATTTCTAAATCTGTATTTATGTGTGTATCTTTGATTTAAGAAAAATTCCATTATAACTGGATTGTTTAATATTTTCTCATTTCTACTCCTTTGTTGCTGATAATGTTATTTAATTCCTTGCCTGGTGTCTGGGCAGTGTATGTTGCAGGTCTCTTCTTTCTATCATTCAGGACCCTTTGGAAGTGGCACCTTCCTGTGTTGTCCTTGAATCTGTAATGATCCTTGAGAGTACTCAGTTCTGGCACATCATTGGAAGTATCTGAACAAAACAATCACATTATCTGTGTTACCATAATACAGTCAGTACCAACAGTGCCAAACACAGTAAATGAAATAAATAGTTTCATTGTAACAATTAGTAAGCAATAAAAATATAACTATACACTAAAAATTCTGTCTAAAGTGTTTAAGACCCACAGTGTCATATGTGCTTTCCAACAAATATTCATAAAGTGATAATTCTGAGTGTAAACACACTATTTGTTCTGTGGGACATAAGAAAGGGAAAATTGGAAAGACCTTGTTTCCCCATATTTACTTGAGTAATACATCTTATTATAAAATATATTATTAGAGAAAATCCTATGCACAATGAAAGTTAAATTGTTTATCTCTGTGCAACTAGAATTAATAAAACAAAAATGACTTCTCAAGCAAGATATGCATAAAATATTGCTTGTAGTGGATAGGCAATATTGGTTAAATAAGTTATAAATCCTTAGTCAATTAATAAGAATGACACTTTCAAACAAAAGGTTTTGTAGCAGAACCACAGGAAATGTACAATGACTATTCCATTATGGTTGGAGTTTATTTCAAAATAAGATGGATTACATGGTCTACTGTCATTAACAATACTCAGCATTGAATAGTAAAATAGAAAAAAAATATGAACACTGGAAAGAAAAAATGACATTATTTGTGTTCAAATATAAATTATTTTATATAAAAAACTCAAAAACAATATATAGATAAATTATTAGAATCAAGATCAAGATTCAGTAAAATGGTAAATTATATTAAAGATCTGGTAAATAAAAAAATAATAAATGATGTTAATTGAACACCAAACAATATCAAATAGCAATCTCTTCCTCAAAACAAGTGTATTATTTTTCTGAAAAGATTTATTTTCAGATCATTTACAGTATCTTCTCCCAAATAAAGTACACTGTATACCAAATCTTCATTTAAATGAAGAAATGTGTTTAATGAAAAACATCAACTAAAATCTAAATAATTTAAACAATTAATTGCTTACATGTGAACATATTTTAAATACAAGTACTTACCCCAAGTGTATAATGACATAAAATAGGCAATTAAAACCAATATAATAATAATAATAATAATAATAATAATAATAATAATAATAATAATAATAATTCATGGAGCATTTGAAAGACTTATTTATATAGTTTTGTGTAGAAGCACCTGGAAAAGTTACACAAATTTAAAAAATAATAGAAGTATTTGGAGAACAAAACTAACAACAAAATACTTAGCAGCAATAACATGAAAATAAGATTAAAAAGAATGTAGCATTGTTGTACTAACAAACTGATCAACAAAGGAGAAAGCAGGCAACCTCATTACCATCAACTGACACAGATAGTGAACAACAAACTAGTCAACCAATTGTTAGACATTTTATTTATTCTTATGAATAAGTAAAAATAATAAAATAAAATTGAATACTATACAAGTCTGTTTATACTGGTTCCATACCTAATTTAAAATTCATAGGGCTGGGGAGTTACTTCAGAGGTTCTGAGGTCAGTCTTGCAAGGTCAAGATCCCAAATTTGATTCCTGGTACACACACACACACACACACACACACACACACAAATTCATTATATGAAAAAAAATCATCGTATGTAAAAATGCAAACAGATTGCTAGAAAACATCTTTAAAAATATAACTGTAAACAAGCCTTAAAAAATATAACTGTAAACGACACATTCCTATAATTCTACAGCTTGGGAGGTTGAGATAGGAGCATCGCAAGTTAAACTTTACTATTAGGTATAGTGAGATCCTGACCCAAAAAGAAAAACAAATCCAAGAACAAAACAAAATATACTAACAATAAAAGAAAAGTAACTTCCAAAAATAAATTTCTAAAACCTAATAGAAAAACAAACACGATACCACAAAGCAAAAGAGCCGAATAATCAACAAATACGTGAAATGAATCACGTCACAACAGGAAAGTGGGATGAGAGTACAGAGATAGAATCTCTTATTGAGGATCCGGTAACAGTTTAAGATGGCGGCGACACTAGCAAAACCCTCATGCTCCAGGACCGCTGAATGATTGTAATGGAACGTAACAGGGGAGGGGTGGAGACATGCATAACCTCATGGTTGTAGCCAATGAAATCGTCTGCGTGACTAATTCACCTAACTGACGTCTTGGAACTGCCTAGTTCATAATAGAATAATTACCAACGTAGTGAAACTTAAGATTCCTACGAGGTGACAAGGTAGCAGCGCATTACTCTTCCAGCTTGCGCCCTTGATTGTGGTACAAGCTGAAGTCCAAAGAAACTTCTATGTGGTTCTACCATCCGCGGGAATCGGCTGTCTGAGGATTCTACCAGGCAGGAGGACTAAGTTTTCTTTCACTTCTCTCACATCAGCAACTCTGGAGTTTACAAGTCGGTCTGACCTCTTTGCATGTGGCAGCTTCTCCTTGTGATCTCTGAGAAAAAGAACAAGAGGAAAGGCTTTTCTCATTCTTCATCACAGAGGTAGAATTATCTGACCATTTTTGTTTCCAAATTTTTTAGTATTGTCTAATCATCAAAAGTGCTGTATGTGCTATATTCCAGCAGGAAAGCAGGAATTACGGAATCATCGATGAGTTTTTCTGGAGCTAACAGAAATGCTGAATGTAGTTCCAAAGTGCATTAATCCTGTATAGCGGAGTCCAACTTCATACTGTCTTGCTTTCCATCTCAAGCATAATCACTGATGTCATTCAAAAGACTTAAGAAGCACTTAGCAGTTAGAATCAAAGCTGGAAAAACCCTAGAAAATACGAATAGAGTGACCCTTCTCAGCAGAACTGTGTGAATGCTGGCGAAGTTGCGGTGCCTGTAGCACTTTGTGGAAAATTAAATAAAGATTTAGTCCTTGATCTTGTCTTACCTCTACTAACCTTTGTTCAACATCACTATCAACAAAAATAGCTGTGTTGTACCGTAGTAGATAAATATAAACTCTGAGTACAATGTAATGCTTTGATCTTTAGATTTCTAAGACTTTCAATACTTGAGTTAATACTTTATAAATTGACAATTTGGGAAAAATGCACATTCATAGATCTTGCATAAGAAGGACACTGAAATTACCAATCAAATTTGTGTGTGTGCATGGACAGAAGACTTTTTTGGTCAGTTAAATATATTTGAGTGATATTTATAGTTTACAATTTAAACATTGCTTCTCTAATGAATACGCTTATATGCGAGTTCAAAATAATAGCTATAAGTGTCAGTTATGTGAATGTAAAATATGCACCATATCCATTAAAATCTAATTTATATGACACCAGAATAAAAAGAAATAGCTATCTATTAAAAAGAGAGAAATCTGTGTTCCTGAGAACAAAACTAAGCATTATTATTAGCATTTGTAGAGACCTTTTGTATTATTTTAATGCAATTAATTTCACTATGATATAGGCAGTTATAAAATATATCTTATTTCAAAAACAACTGCAGGTGTCTTCTACTGTGGGGAAAAAATGAACTACGAATCTATCTCTAAAGACAATTCAAAATACTTTGGGGAACTCTTGTTATATCAAAAGCAGCACAGAACTGCCACTTCCAACTTATCTTTACTTTTTTTTAACTTGAAAAAAATCTATATGTTTTGACATAAAATAGCCTTTCTGTCTTGGCAATGACTTTCCACATCACGTATTTTACATCCCTTGGCCGTTTCATTATTCATTGCAAAACCCGGACACTGTGTCCTATGGTACCAACATTAAGTGATTATGTAAAGGATTTGTTAAAATATTCAATGTGTGTTTGGAAAATCATATGCACTTGTTACCCTGTAAACACAGAAAAATCAAAAGAATAATCTGCTAACCTACCATGAGGTGATTTTGAGTAAAAAGAAAATAATGACCTACTGCTTTCCTTTTTATTATAGTTATGCTGTGGTGTCAATGCAAAGGTATCAACAAGGGGAAGTTACTGTCCCTGAAAATGAGAGGAAAGAGGGTTAACTGAATGAGGAATTGAGCAATTGAATTTGACAATTCAATTCTCTCAACTCTGAAAGTAAACAGGGTTTCGGCAGGTTTCTGTGAGCCCTGCTCCCTGGGGAAGGCCTCAGAAACCCTCTGGACACCTCTCCTTCATTATACCAGACTTCACTTGCCTCAGAAAAAGCCTCAAAGAAAGACGTGTTTAGAATGTTAGCCACCATTTTCCAAAATGGCTACAAACTCTTTGTTCACACTCCTCTTTTCTTCCATCAGTCAAAATGTAAGGCCAAATGTTACAGATAAGGGCGACTTATACATAATCATTTTGCATATGTCATCACCCCACAGAGTTGACGTCCCTGTTGTCATATCCAAATACTACATCTATGCATTTTTTTTTTAATTTACAATCTGTCATCAATACAACAGACGGAGTTTTCCAAATGTTTCCTTCTCTTTTTAGGGAAATAGATACTCTGCTGTTTATCCTGAAGTATCCTTTGGAGTTAATGCCTCTAACGTTCCTATAGTTAAATTAACACAAGGCCTGGTTGAGTGTAGACTTTCCCATTCCTAATCACTGCCGGTTCCATATTTTCCTTCCTTCTCCATCAAAAGTCCATGTCCATGAATGAAGAGACATCAGACTGTGATTTATTACTGCTTAAATTAATCTTTACTGATCTTCAGAACATCTTTCCTGAGCAAGTAGCAGCTCCTACCCTTTTTTCTCTGTCATTCCCACCATCTCTATCTACTTCTGAGAAAGTTTTCTGTGGAAGCAGGAAATTGGATTTCAATTTATAGCAATGTTAGCGTTGTATATGGTTCCAGTGATGGCTTCTAGCCCCAACACATTGTCCACCTCTGTAAATGCCTTTTTCAAACTTTCTTGACTTCAATATCTTTCATTTTTCTTTCTATGTTTACAAACTACCTAGAATTAAATTTCTTAACTGTTTCACTTGTCGATTATGAATAAATTTTTGCATAACAATAAAACAAATCCTTTCAGGTTAAACTAAATGTACATTGTGCACATGGGACATCAAAGTTGTCTAAATTTTCTGCTCAGCTGACTCCTCCATTCTTCATAATTCACTGTTCCATATCTTTTGATTTTTTTTTTTTGAGACTGTCTGGCTTTGAAGTTCAGGCTGGCCCTGAGCTCACTATGTAGCCCAGGCAAGCCTTGAACTCAGCAATCCTCCTGCCTCTGCCTCCCGAGTACTGGGATTACAGGCTTGAGCCACCAAGCCCAGCAACCTTTTGCTTTTTTGCGAACCTGCTATCAACTTCTGACATTTTACTTAAAATAATTATAATGCTAAAATCTTTTTATATTTCACTTCTAACTTCCTCCATATATTCTGCATTCACCCATTCTTTGGGATTGATAGCTTTCTACCAGATAATACAGATTCCTTCCCATGTATTTAAATTTATTTTTTCTGTAATTATGTCAGCTGTTATAAGTAATATGTTTTCCTTTTATATTGATATCCTTATCAGTCTGCAAAATGCTTAAAATTTTCCCATAAAAATAATGAAAAGGTCTATGCCTCATATCTGTTCTTCAACTCCAGCCTCACTTGTCTTCAACCTATAAAGTTATGTATTAAAAATACTAGTACTAGTAAAAATGCCTATTTTTGGTGTACACACTGTACTCAAGGTAGTGTTGTAAGTACATGCATGCCTTCCTGCACGTGTCTGTACTCATATACTGCCTCCTTTCTTTACCTCTTATTTTCTTTTGATTCCACTACATGGACTTTCTTCCCAAATATTCTACTGAGTTATGTTTTATAATTGCCTTTGATACCTTCTATCTTGCTACATCAAATGACCAACTTTTGGCAAGTCTTTCATTTGTATCCAGGCAGCATTTATTAACATTAGCTATTTTTTTCCTGTTTGAAATTTTATTCCTTGGTTTCTGACCTATACCTAGCTTTGCTTTTCCTCTCTTTATGCAGCAGGTGGCTTTTTAGGTAAATGGTAATTTAGCATTATTTTTTATCTCTGAAGGAGAGAATATCTGCCAGAGTCTATCCACCCCTGGACAATCATCAGATATCAGAACTTTAATAATCATGCCTTGATATAACTCAAACATTAGCTGCTCCTCTTGAATTTCCAGCATCTTCCTGAGGACAGATGCTGTTACTGGACACTTGTACTCAGACAGGACATTATGCTCTATACTGCAAAGACTTGGGAGAAGAAATGTGCAATGTTTAATCCTAAATACAAATACACGTGTGCATTTTCATGCTTTCCTTTCTTTTGATTGAAACATCAGAGGCAGGGGATATAATTCAGTGGGTTCCAGCAACTGCCTCTCAAGCTCAATGTTGTGAGTTTGATCCTTGTGTACAAAACAAACAAAAAACCCCACCCTGCTGAAAAAATCAGAAGAATGTATCAATACTCTGTTATTACTAAAATGTGGTTTTATATATGCTTTAGCAATGGGTGATAAAGCTTTTCTTTGATTCTATAATCTTATATTTTGCAAAAAAATACTGTGATAAACTACTAATATCTGAGAGTAAGTCAGCCACTTCATAATAGATCCACACTGTCTTTTTCTAAGAGATTGTTTAGAATTTTTTGTAACACAGGATTAGTATTCAGGAAATTTTTCAGTAAGTACTGACATTACATCTAAAAACAACAGGTCTGAAAGAGAAACCTTATTATTTATGAAAATATTAATTTTGTCTAACTGTTCATAATTGCCGTTGATCTAATTCGAGCAAATCTGAACAGACAGAAACATCTAAGAATCACTCTTCACCCTCAAATCCGGTCTCACTTCAAGTGTCACCTTATTCCCACCAGTCTCTGTCGCCGGCATCGCAGGCCCAGACATTCATTCCGGGCAAGTCATTGCGAGATTTGCCAGAGCCTCCCAAGCAACAACCCTTTTCAATTGTACCCCTAGTAGTGTATTTCCTGTGAAGCACATTTCAATACAAATGTAAGTGTTCTTATTAATTTCCCGGAAACTCAGTGTAAAGACCTCCACGAAGGCCAGTGCTTGTGACCCACTGCACAGTCCCAGATGACTGGGGCGATGTCAGCCCTTTGGAGTCTTGCTTTGCCTCCATGCTTGACACACCTTGAATTTTGCAATCTTTCTCCATTATATAATTGTTTTCCATCTTGAACTTTTAAAATTCCTAGCAACACTTTTACACATGGCCTGTTCTGCTTCAGCCCCTCAATATTCTGTTTAAATGATGTATCTTTATAAAAACTAATTCATATCATTCAATATTCTCATGTCTCAGTTTTATTTTTAGAGGCATGCACCATTTTACGTGTCTGTGACTATGGAGCATGTGTGTATAGCTTTAGAATAGATTTCGTGGTTTTGTACATTTTTGATATATAGATCAATCTTCCATTATGAAATTCATGAGGGATGATTTTTCTCTGTTGTTCACAATTTTGTCCCTAGGGCTACCCAAGATACAAGTCTGTGCTTAGTAAACATTTCTTAAATGAATGCAGAGATTCTAATATTATTCCACAACCGTTTTCAAGTGATAAGATGGGTTTTCACATTAATCCAAAATAACAGCACTCAGCTAAACTTAAGAAGTTATTACATCCTTCATTTGAAACTATAAATCATCATTTATTCCTATTTATTCTGATTACAGGCTCAAAATATAGACACTTAACAATTTGTTAAATAATAGATGGTTCATTCTTTCTCTTTGATGCCTAACTACGAAGTTTTCTGAACAAATTGAAAGTCATTCAGCTAAGATATGCACAGTGAATTATTTATTTACATGTATAATAAATTATTAGAATAAGTTACTTGTGCTTGAACTCACTATCATCATGCATACCTGAGTTAGAACGTCTTTACAAAATCAGAATTGATAATCGCTGTAAAAAATGTGGAAAATTTGAAACCAAAAGGATTCACATACTTTTTCTGATAAGCATCTTGATGTAGCATGTATACATATTGTTTTAAACACTTAAAAGATGAAATAATAAACAGTCTCCACCTCCTGGCATATCCTTAATGTACAGAAACCACAACTCATTTTAGCAAGAGAGGAACAACCTGCTTGTTACCGAATTAGTGGAAAGGTCAGGTATTTTAGTGAAGTGATACTGCAGGCTGTTTTCTTCCTGTGAAAAATGCCCGTTTTGCTTCTCTCACAGTAACTTTCTCTTGGTTCCCCTTCAAATATTTTGATGAGTTCTACTAAACTGCCTTTGCTGCAGAATGTTTGTTTTTTCTCAGAATTTTTTCTTATGCTTGCTTACTCTCCATTCCTACCACTCACTGTCACAATAGACACCCCAGGCAATCTCGGCAATAATCACAAGTGAACTCTACCTACACTCCAAAGCCCACACGAGAGATAACTTCAGTCTCCTCTGAAAGCGATCAGATATCTTCTCACTGATGTCCTAGAGGGCAGAGAAAAATCAACATTGATACGAAGTTCTTGAGCTTTCTTTAAAGGCATATGCTTGTTTTGGAATTATGTGTTAAGTCCATAGATAACCATCAACTTTAACTAAACTTTTGCTTATAGTACCTGTTTAGTTTACTTGTTTATAATTTCAAATTTTAAGATTTAGTCCCATAAACATATCATAAATACAAACTACTGTGGCTGATTCCAAGTGTTTTGTTAGCTTTGATTTTAGGCACATAAATTTGTTCTTTCCCTGTTAGACATATCCTTTCCTTGTTTGAAAGTAAATCAGTCCTTCTAACAGTCTTGTTAAAACTCTTAGCTATTATTATTGTGTGTGTGTGTGTGTGTGTGTGTGTGTGTGTGTGTGGTACCAGGGTTCAAACTCAGGATCTTGTGTTCACCAGTTTATATAGTACCACTGAGCTAAATTCCCAGCCCCTGTTGGTTAATTATATGAGTGGAAAATACCCTTTCTCAGTAAATGATTTATGTCTTTCATTTTCTCTAGATATTTTTTGTATACAAAATTTTTGTAACTGAATTTTTTCTTACCTCATTATTGTTTTGTGTGTTGTATTTAGGAAATATACAACATATCAAGTGGAAAATTACTCACTTTCTTTGCATATATAACTGAACAGAATTATATTGATTATTAACAGGATTCCCAAAATTTAGTTACCTAAAATATCACTTGGCAAAATCATGAACAAAAGTACTACAGAGAATAGAGAGCAAATAAAACCACTATACAAATGAAGAAGTTCTCTGCCACACCAGTAATCAGAAAATAAGAACCAAATAGATTTATCATACTTAGGTTATTAAAATTTCATAGAAATTAAATAACCTTAAAAGGCTCATTATTAGACATAATGTAAATGATGAACACAATTATTTGGAAAATAGTATATCACTATCATTACAACTCTGAAACATTTTCTATTCACTGACATAAATGTTTTGAATACCAAATAAATACCAGGAGGTATAAAGTCAGTATTCGGTACTGCATTTATCAGCTTTCTTATTTCTGGGGTAAATTACTGGAGCCTCAACGTAAAATTACCAGCCCAATCATTTAAATACAGGATGACTAAAAATTGTGTATTTCTTCTGATTTTTACAAGATAATGCACGAGGGCCTGAGGATTAGCTCAGTGGTTCTGGCGCCTGCCTTGCAAGCACAAGGTCCTGAGTTCAATCCCTGGTAACCACATACAATGCTGGGCGTGGAGACTCACGCCCACCAACAATCAATACCACATACTACAAACCACAGTGCCGGGCATGGTGGCTCACGCCTGTAATCCCAGCATTCGGGAGGCAGAAACAGGAGGATTGCTGAGTTTGAAGCTTGCCTGGGCTACATAGTGAGCTCAGTGCCAGCCTGAACTACAAAAGTGAGACCCTGTCTCAAAAAAAAAAAAAAAAAAAGGATAATACACGAGAAAATATGAAAACAAATTTTTGTCAAATTTACTCTGTACGAGAATAGACTTCCGGTTGAAATGACACCTGCATGACTCGCACCTGAGAGAACATAAACAAACACCCTGCCCAAATCGAAGCTCGGGTAGGCTGTCGAGTGGTTAAAGGAGAACAGGTGTGCTTGGCTCGGCAGGTGTCATGGCAGAAAGAGGCCAGGAAGCAAAAGCCACTCAGTTCCTGGCAGTCACGAAGCAGGGCGGGCAAAGGATGCAAAGGACGCGCCGGGCCTCCCAGGAAGTACACGGGAGACTCCGTCACGGAGGGGTTTAAATGTTTACTATTTAAGAAGCCAAAACTAAGTAACATTTGATAGCATGTGTTCACTGTTGCTGATAAAAAAATATGCCTCATGGGCCGGAGGGTTAGCTCAGTGGTTCCGGCACCTGCCTCGCAAGCGCAAGGTCCTGAGTTCGATC
>PVIC010056556.1:0-10908 GCA_004025085.1 Thryonomys swinderianus
GACATACTGAGGCCATTGACATTAATGGTTATGACTGCTATGTATTGATTTAGTCCTGTCATGTTGTTTTGCTGTTCTTTGTTCTTTTATTTTTTGTTTGTTTTTCTCTCTTTTCTTTTAGCTTCTTACCTTGCCCTATGAATTCACCCTGTGGGGTCTCATAGGATTATGACACTCATTGTCTTTCTTTATGATGTTGTTTAGAAGTCTTTGGAGTGCAGGTTTTGTATATGTGAAGTTTCTTAGGTGTTCTTTACCATGGAAGTATCATATTTCCCAATTAATTTTGAAAGAGAGTTTTGCAAGATGCATCAGTCTAGGTTGGGAGGTTGTCTTCTTTTAGTACTTAAAATTCTTCACAGCAGGCCTTCCTTGATTGAAGGGTTTGTGTTGAAATGTGTCATGTGATTCTGATGGGCTTTCCTTTGTATGTGATTGGATTCTTTCCTCTGATCCTTTCAATATTTCACTGTTCTGTTGAGTTTCTGGAATCTTGATTATCATATGCTTACATGTACATTTTTTAATATCACGGTCATTTGGAGTCCTATATACCTCACTTACCTGTATGCCATATTCTTTACCTTTTCCTGTGAAGTTTTCTCCATTATATCTCTACTCAAAAGTGAAATAATAGGACACAGATGTATAACTACTGTATCTTTTCCTCTACTATGAAAACTACATGTGTAAATGACTGACAAAATGTATGATACGTGATTGACATAGGAAGAAAATATGCAAAACAAAAAGAGAAAGGGTGGGTAAGGGAAAGTAAAAAAGGAAAAGAAAAACTTGAGAGTGAAAAAAGGGAAAAAATATGTATATAAGGGGCAGGGTCTGTAAGGAGGGCATAATGAGGAAAACATGAGAATCAAAATGTATCATTTACAGATCCAAATTCTTAATATTAAATGTGATCATATTGTATATATAAAATGTACTGATAAAATCAATTATAAAAGTTTTTAAAAATATTAGGAAGAACAATGAAAACTCAATTAAGTGGATAGAAGAGTAATACAGGGTGAAGCTGGAAATTATTTGGGTCCAAGAATATTAACTTGAACCTAAGCAACTGCAACACAAGACAGATGGGCTTCGGTTCTTCACAATCTGCTCTCAGCCATGAGTAACAGCAGCAGTGAATTTAGGTCTTATAAAGAGAGGGACATGCAGCTGACTAGCGGCTCTGCAAGGAGTCCTAACAGGAACACATCAAGTCTAGGACCAGGGTCTGGTACAAGAAAACTTACAAGAACAGAGACACATTGCCCTCCTGCAGATTCTCCAAAGATGGTCACAGAGTCTGGGTTCCCTCCAAAGCTGGCAATGTTGTCCTTGACCCACTGCAGTGCAGCCACCTGGTCCAGGTGACCCCAGTTCCCCCGGCTGTGTTCATCCCCTGTGCTGCAAGGGATAGAGCAGGAGAAGGAATCAGACAGTCAAGTGATGCTTTTAAAACTGAAATGACAGGGTTTCTCAGTCTCCCAGAGTGAGGTCTGGACTCTGTGTGTCTTCCTCTTCCTCTCTTTCCTAGTTAGATCTCATGACCAGTGAAAACTTCTCTATGGCATTAGCATTAGCATTTGGTGGAGATCTGAATACAATGATTACAATAGTCTAGATATTCCTAATGAAGGGAATTTCATTCAGGAGAAGTAGCAGGTGTGCAGAGCCCTGGCACAAAGAAAGAAAATGTGTCACTTAGTGTGAAATGTGCTAAAAAGCATGTCATGGGCCATGGCAAGCACTTCTGTGTCATGGTAACATGGGAACATTCCTCAGAGGCACAATGTCATTGTAGCCATGTCTCTTGTGAGCACGCTGGGTATTATGAGAAGCAGCCATTCTATAAAAGGAGCAGGTTTTGTTAACGTAGGTAATTATAATAGAGGGAACAGGCACTGGTGTTTCATTAGGTTGCAAGCAAGGAATACGTGAGAATTAGAAAAATATTTTAAAGTTCGTGCCATGAAGATTTTCTGGCAAAGGAGAGGTGGGGAATAAGAAGTCAAAAAGAGTCTTGGATACCACAAGACCTTTTTCCTGTGGAATGGGAGAGACAGAACTACTAGAGGCTGCACTGGGTATCTTGAGGGAAGAGAAGAAGTGCCACGGTTGGGTGAGAGGAAGAGAACAGCACAGTATGTAAAATGGGGGCATCTTGTAGACATTGAGCAGAGATAGAAAAGATGTCTAAAGCTGCCACCTAGATTAAAAGATAGGTGGATGCTGCAAACCATGAGTAAAACCATTAAGAAGAAGAGACCCAAAAGGTTTCAAATTGCCAGAACTAGAAGGAAGGAACTGAGAGAGGAAAGAATGGTTATCTTTGTCTGGTGCTAAAAAAAATCCCATAAGGATGGGCCAGGAGTTGATGGGATTATTACTGTCCTCTATGAGAAAAAAACCAAGCACTGTGCTTAGTGGAAAATCTGTTTTTACAAGTATCATCTCCACTCCTTCCCTGAGCCTGCCTCTTCCTGCTTTCCCAGAAGATGTACCACACTTCACTTCTCTGCATAATTATCACTCCCATCATAGAAGACTTGTGAAGAGGGTCTCTCTGTAACCTTGCTGGGCACAGGGACACAGCATGAATGTATAGTAAAAGGGCATTTCAGAGCCAGTAGCATGAAAGATGGGACGGTCAGGAAGACTATGAGTTTGACAGGTATAGCAGGCATTGCAGCCAGAGGGACTTGGTCTATGCAAGTGCTCAGAATCAATGAACACCTGTAATTGGTGCATGAAAAGTTCACTGGAGTCCAATAACGAAAGGACTGGTTGTAGTATTAAGAACCTTAAGAGTGCCAGGTGTGGTGGCTCATGCCTGTAATCCCAGCACTCCGGAGGCAGAGTCAGGAGGATTGCTGAGTTTGAGGCTTGCCTGGGCTACACAGTGAGCTCAGGGCCAGCCTGGACTACAAAGCGAGACCCTGTCTCAAAAAAAAAAAAAAAAAGAACCTTAAGAGTGCTTTGAGAGATAGCATGACAACTGGATCCTCACATCTTTTCTGTGGCAGCTAATATGGTTTGGTTGAATGTGGTCCCCCCAAAAGCATATTCATGATGAAGCCTTTATCCCTAATGTAGCAGTATTAAGGGTTGATAGTGAAAGACAAGACCATCCTTCCATATAGATTTAAGCAACTGTGGGTTAACTATTTTTAGAGAATTGTGCTATTTGTGCAATGTACCTTTATAGCTATGCCATGTACTGTAATCTGTCACCAAAGGAGCATAAGTGGCTCGGAAATTCCTTCCAGAATTCTTTCTCTCCCCCCACACACATTGCTCTACCTTTTGTAAACCCTGCTTACTGGCTTCCCGGGGTAATTCCAGGGCACAGAAGTCCATATGTGTAAAAAGAAGTAAAGAACAAGACACTTAGGGCTCTTGAGACTGAATGCAGTCAATCTCTCTGCCTCCTACATTAGGAGCCACCTTTTTTCGCCCCTTTTGTTGAGTACCCTCTATCCATGGTGTTAACATTTTTCTGCTGTGGTAGAGCCTGATAAGGGCAAGCTCCACATCACTGGGCTGCTGTCTTTAGAAGAGTTTAATATAGAGCTAAAGGAGGGCTAATTAGTTCCCCCCAAAAATGACCTGCTGTAAAAGGGCAGGTCTTCCCAAGACTCTGCCACTTGGCTTCTTGTCTTCTGACCTATGCTGAATATTCCCATTCTTGTTTGTACCATGTTGCAACACAGCCATTGGGCTGTCACCAGACACTAATCAAATGAAACCCCTGATGTTGGAATAAGCCCAATAAATATGTTTCTGTAGTTAACCCATATCAGTTATTTTGTCATGTTACCAAAAACACATCAACACAGAAGCTAATGTGTAGAGAGGAGTCCAGCACCTTACCTGAAGAATCCCCAGATTCCCAAGCGATACTGAATGTTTACCACAACCACATTCTCATGCGCAGCCAGGGCCAAGCCATCATATAGTGATGCTGCACCCATTATCAGACCACCTCCATGGATCCACACCATCACCTGCACAAAGACAGAGCCACATGGATTACAGGAAGCTGAATTGAGATGGATCTCAGAGGTCATCTGATTTAATAACCTGGTACCATCCTGACTCAGGGAAGTGACTGTTCCAAGTCCATTGTACACAACAAGTTTACAAGACAGCCATTCTCTTCCAGAAATCTTTCTCCTGGGTCCCAAGGCATTACTGTACTCAATATATCTTGGTAACTCTCCCTTTTCCCCAGACCTTATTTGCTACATCCTCTCAAGTCTCTGTACACTGAGAATATGACCATGAGAGCAGCAAAGGCCTTGCCCTTGCATGTCAGGTTCTGCCCAAGTCTAATTATCCTTATACCTGGACCAATCATTCAGATCACAAGATTATGGGCAGCCTTGTATTTCAGCTGCACCTCAGGATACTTTTTATTGGCAGAATTAAATTTCTGTGCAAGATTGATTCTCTCAAGAAGCACCAAGGTCCAGTGAAATTGCCTCCCTTCTGCCTCCTCTACAATCAAATGCTCCACCCTCCTGAGCCCATCTCATATCCACCTCCTTTGTGAAATCTTCGCTGACTTGACTAACATCATCTGAGAGCCTACTAGGTGGCAGGCACCAGTCAGACTTGAGGATCGGGGGGCCGCAAGAGTACAAAATCATTGCTGCTGAATATGAGGAGTTCACATGGAATTCAGGACTAAGCATAAAATTATAACAATATTGTAATGATTTTTCTAATAAAATATATAACAGTTAATGAGAAGTCTTCTATCCTAGGTACAGTACTGAGCACTTCTTTTAAACTTTTTATCTTTATTGATACATTGCATATGCACATCATGATCACACTCAATATTGGGAATTTGTACCAGTATATGACACAATTTAACTATCATTTTTTCCCATTCCCCTACCCACTCCACAACCCTCCACCCCCTACAAAAGCTTTGTTTCCTTTTTTTATTGCCATCATATTTTTTTTTCTTTACTCCTCATTACTTACTCCTCTACCATATTTCCCTTGGCATATTTTCAACTTCACATTACCTACTCTTGGTGAAACAAATTAATATTTCCTGTATTGCAGATAAAAAAAATGAGGCATGTCATTTGAATACAGTTTCACAACTAATAAGTCATAGCAGCTGAATGTCACCCTGCAGCATGGCCCCAGCACTCAGATTGGGCTGCTCATTGGCGGCAACCCATGGCCACACCATAGAAAGCTAGATCTCATTTGTGTTCATCAGTGCTGTTTGTGAGGATCCCATTTCTTTGTGCCTTTCAAACCCTATACATGACCAACTTCCCGTCCCAAGGTCACAACCTTCTACACAATTCCTGGGACACATGCCAGGATGCTTTTGGAGACTAGGTGCATTGAGAGACCCATCTTCCTGTCTTTTACAGATACCCTCCCCAACTCCCTCCGCTGCCATTGCAGCCTGACCTCCCTTTTACCCTTCATTTGTGTGCCAAATGCTGGCTCACTGGAGTACCAGCGAATGCCAAAGGCAATTAGGGAAGTATGATAAAATCTCAGACTGGTGGCTAAAGACATGAAAAAATATACTTCTGAGATTGTCCCTGGGTTACTCACCAATACCTCAGACATGGGATAATGACAATTCCCACTGCATGGTGAATGTTTTCACAGGTTGCATGTGTAGAAGTCCATCCCATGTGCTTCCTCATCTAGCCAAAGGAGGACTCATTTGAAAATCAGAAGACTCAAGGTCTCGAGTTGCCTTCCCAACCAGATGATTGTACTTTCCCTGCCTCTGCTTGAGTTTCACTATTTGTAAAGAAAGTGGGGTTGTTCAAGTTTCCCAAAGATTCCTTCCATCTCTGAAGTTTAAAAATTCAATCTTAGGTGGCTTGGGGAACAAGGTCTTAATGTAGTTATTATGCAATAATATTTGCCCTTTTGTTAGTACAATAAACTTAGAAAATCTAAAGTGTACATTCCTGGTGGACTTAATTCCCCTTAAAAGACCTGACATCATTGAGACACCAGGAAAAGGAAGTTTGCATTTCCTCTCATCAGAGAAAGCTCTGGGCTCCCGAATGTGGCCTGGCCTGTATGGTGCTCTTGCTCCAAGATGCCTTCATCATCCTCTAGTATGCACTGGCCCATCTAGATCCTGGAACTCACCAGTCTCCCCAAGTGGTCCCCAAGCTTACCGGCAGCCTACTTTTCCTTGTCAAGTCAGCAGGAGTATAAATATTTAGGTACAGACAGTCTTCAGAAATCTGGAGAGCAGTACTTTCTTCCATCTCTGCTATTGCTGGATTTTGAGAGCACCTGACAGGGAAGCAAGAACACAAATTTCAACCAGTTGGAAATTCCAAGTGTCACTTTCTTCCTGACATTGCACTGGAAATTTTCAGCCTAGAAATGGAGATTCTATTCCTGGAATGGAGGAATTACACTGAATCTAGAGGCCTTAAAGAATGTAGAATGAAAAGCACATAGAATTCTCCCCCTTCAGAGTCTTGGACAATCTCTTGTTCAGGGATGGAAGGCTGCTCATGCAGTGACTGGCCTTACTCAGTGACATTTCCTGCACCCTCAGGACAGCCCCACTCTCTGTTGAACTGCCAGATGACCAAGATAACCATGTTCAAGTCCTTGGTTGACTTCCACCACCCAGAACAACTTTCCCAAATATCAGACTGTGAGGCCTATTGGATACCTTAGGAGCTTTTTCTCATCTAAACAAGGTGAACAGAACATAGTAACCATTGCCCAACATGTGAGCAGGTAGCTAGATAGGCCTGGTTGTAGGAACTTGAAAAGGGAACCCCAAATCATACTCCACACTCACAGCATTGCTTCATCCACCCCACTCTCAGTCAGGCCAAGGCTTCAGATGTGAGACTAGACTCCATCACTATTTGTCCTCTCCCTCACTGCCCCACTACTTATCTCTGAAACGCTGAGCAATTTCTCATTTAGAACCTAATATTGTTTAACATCAATCTCCCCCTGATGAATTTGAACCCCACGAAGAGAGGCATTATTGTGATGTTCACTAATATTTTGTTAGAACCTGGATCGTGCCTGAAATATAACAAGTATTAATGAAAAGAAAGCCATAAAACAGTGAAATTAGTGGGAAGTTTCTGAAATTCTACACTATTCTAGAGAATTCCAAAACAAAACAAAAACTGATCACTAGATGCTCTGGCTCCTCCAGAGTGCCTCCATGGGAAACATTTTTGTGGCAGAGGTTAAACTCTATCCCACTGACTTACATAGCAGGATGTGAGGTGGTGTTTTTCACGAAGTCCCATGGCTCTGGTGGCTGTGGAGGAGCAAACCTCAGAGATCCAAGAGGGGGTTTGGCAAAAGGGACTCCCAGGAAGATGGCCACGGGCTGTGCAAATCCTTCCAGGCTTTCATATTTCCCTAGGACTTTGCCATACACGGTGTCCACCACAGGTGGTGAAGACTTGTGTGGTGCTGTACATGGAGAGAAAAGAGGGCACATCTAAGGGGTGGGGTAGACATTTATTCCAGGTGGATTTGGCCACTTCCTGGGCATTTAAGCTTGAATTAGTCACTTAACCCAACAAAGACTCAGTTTTTTCTAAGGAAAATAAAGATGAAGAAAACTGTCCTTCTTAATGCAAGGACCAAGTGCCAGAGTACCCACAGAGAAGAGGGCAGGGCTGCAAAGAATCAAAGGAAATTAAAGTCTAAGCAGAAATTGGTAGGTGTGGTTGGTATTATCTCAACTATAACTCTGTAGCTACATGAAGGAGAAGGTAGATTACCCAATGTGAAAAGGTGAATGGGTTCAAGGGATTAAATGGAAGGAAAACATCAGCAGTCCCCATTTAGATTATACAGGTTGAGTACACTTACTTTCTGTCAAACATGCACTCTAATTCTTTCAACTTCCATTTCCAAAAGTTTTGCTAAACTGGTACTAATACAACTATGTTATAAATGAGGGAAGTGTACAATTGGATGAGGCTTTGTGGACTTGCTAAAGAAGGAAATGAATGGGTAACCAGGAGTAAAGAGTAGCTCCACTCAAAGGATATATCTTTTAAATGTGTATACTCCATTCCACTTCTGCCACACTGAACTAGTACTAGTGTTATGCTGCTAGAAGGAAGATTAGCACCAATTGATGGTAGTGACCTCAGGACACTGATACTCAAGAACTACCTGGTTCCAGGACCCAGTGGGACCCGGGCATATTATTCTACATGCTCTTGGCAGAACACATGCTCCTCTCTCAACTTCTCTATCTACCAAATGATACAATTGTGTGTTGAAGGACCTTATTGTAGATCCATATTAAGCACAGACTTAATTTCTGTTTCAAGGCCTTCTGACAATGGGCAGAACCTCTGCCAACTACCTCCTGTAATTACTTTTGTAATCTGGGCCACCAACTAATTGCCTCAGTCACATAGTGCCAGGCACCAGAAAAAAAAAAAAAGGCAGCACATTTATCTCAAAGTCCTCTAAAATTATTCCAACTACACAGTCCTATATCTGTTCACCCTCCTTCACCTCTTTCTTCCAGAGGAAAACTGGATAAAGGCTATGGCCCAGAGTAACCTCCTGTTCTCATCCTTGTCCTCCATCACAACTGAAGAAGTTCTTGTAAATCCTTCCCAGCAGGGAAGGATGAGAACATCCTTAATGTTTCTCCTTGGACCTCACCACCTCCATCATAATGGTGAATTCCTTCCTCTTAGTAACTCAGGGTAACAAACTCACTTTGCACTGACTACCAACTCCAGATGTGTTGGCTTGACCATATCTCAAAATTCCTGCAAAAGTACTGTATTCCTTTGCACCATTTTCATACCACTTGTAAGACAAGGACCATCCAAAGTCATTTAGAATCAATAATCCACTTCAGCCACCAACAGATCACTGAAGTAGCTATTATTGACATCCTTACAGTAAGAGTGTGTGATTCAGGAACAGCAAAGTTAACTGTCTGACATGGACTAACAACTCATTAGGACTAAGGCTCTGTAAATGCTATAGACAGATGTGGAGTAAGAATGAAAATTGAGCTGTGTCAATTCTCAGGTGTGAGTCACGAGACTTGTTCATCATACTTTTGCACTGGCTGTGTGCTTCAGAAGCCCAGAGTCCTTATCCTTCCCTGAGTCTCAGTATGTGCAGGGCAAACTCTCTTGTTTAGTGCTACAAGTCTACGTCCAGGGTGAGTGCTGCTCAGGACCAGACTATTATGCATTTTCTCTGTAGTAGCTCCACCCCAATCTGCTCAAAACCAGGATTCCTGAAAGTTGTCCATTCACCAGAAATTTTTAGTCTCAAAATACTCACCTCGAGCCACACAAGTAGCAAGAGATGCCAAAAGTAGACCATAGAGCCACATCATGGAAGATAAGAGCTGCGGAGCCAAGTGGGCCTGTGTCCTGATCCAAGGGGAGCCACTTGTCCTCCGTCACAACAGAAGAAGTTCCTGTGAATCCTTCCCAGCAGGCCTGTTTGTAGATTCTAATACAGTAGAAATTATTTTCTTCATATAAAGGTCTCCCTAGACTCTCCCTTTGGACTTTCACGCTCCACCCCTCCAGAGTTTGGCCTCCCTTAACTGAGAAGTTGTCTATACAGAATGTAACTAATCTTTTATTTGAATAATTTGGACTCTACACTTAGGTTACTGATTGCCACAAACTAATCCAACATGCTCTTACATAAGGAGTTCTTCCTTGTATGGCTCACCTCTCAATACACTACAAACCACTCAAAATAAGCACCATAAAAAGTTTTTTGTTTGTTTGTTTGTTTTTTGCTTTTGAGACAGGGTCTCGCTTTGTAGTTCAGGCTGGCCCTGAGCTCACTATGGTGCCCAGGCAAGCCGCCACGAACTCAGCAATCCTTTTGTCTCTGCCTCCCGAGTGCTGGGATGACAGGCGTGAGCCACCATGTCCGGCATTGTGGTATGCGGTGTTGATTGTTGGTGGGCGTGTCTCCACTCCCAGCATTATATGTGGTTACCGGTGATCGAACTCAGGTCCTTGCCCTTGCGAGGCAGGCGCCAGAACCACTGAGCTAACCCTCCGGCCCTGTTTGTTTGTTTTTTGAGACAGGATCTCACTTTGTAGTGCAGGCTGGCTCTGAGCTCACTATGTAGCCTAGGCAAGCCTCGAACTCAGCAATCCGCCTGTCTCTGCCTCCCGAGTGCTGGGATTACAGGTGTGAGGCACCACGCCTGGCACTGTGGTATTTGGTATTGATGGCTGGTGGGCATGAGTCTCCACGCCCAGCATTGTATGTGGTTACCGGGATCGAACTCATGACCTTGCGCTTGGGAAGCAGGCGCCAGAACCACTGAGCTAAGCCTCCGGCCCAAAAACAGTTTTTTAAATAAAAAATAAACACCAACTGGGGGATCTGCCTGGAACAGAAAGAAGATACTCAACTTCTCACTCCCAGAGTCATCAATTGCCCTACAACCTAAAATCATTTAAATATGCTTTTGTAGACCTGCTAAGAAAATACTATCCATTTATTCAAAGTATTGATTTATCTGTACATGTATTGTCATGAAAAGACACTCATCAGCAACAGTAAAGGGAAAAACAATTTATAAAAACTGTGGTGACTACTTTGGAAGAAAGTTTGTCATTAAACAAAGTGCTGTCAAGCTGGAGATTTAGCTCAGTGGTTCCAGTGCCTGCCTCACAAGCGCAAGGTCCTGAGTTCGATTCCTGGTAACCACATACAATGCTGGGCATGGTGACTCATGCCCACCAGCAATCAATACCACATATCACAGATGCCGGGCTTGGTGGCTCACACCTGTAATCCCAGCACTTGGGAGGCCAAGACAGGAGGATTGCTGAGTTCAAGGCTTGCCTGGGCTACATGTGAGCTCAGGGCCAGCCTGCACTACAAAGCAAGACCCTG
>PVIC010056557.1:0-10908 GCA_004025085.1 Thryonomys swinderianus
TCTTTCTTTCTTTCTTTCTTTCTTTCTTTCTTTCTTTCTTTCTTTCTTTCTTTCTTTCTTTCTTTCTTCCATTCTTTCTTTCCCTCCCTTCCTCCCTCCCTCCCTTCTTCCTTCTTTTCTTTGTACCATTTGGTTTTAGTGTGAACAGTGGAGAGGTGTGTGTAATGCTGTGGTATCATAATTCTGCTGCAGTTGAATTCTGACTCAGATACTCTGATGTGCTGAAATTGCTGCTCCCTCTGACAGGCAAGTTTACCTTCCCCAATGCAGAGGTAGCCATGTCATTAAATAGTTAAGTTGGAAATGAATGTTAGTAAGCCTTATGACTGTAGTTTTCCAAATATTGTCCTGCTGTTGAAGCTATTAAGTTGTGGATTCTGGGATCCCTCTCAATAGGTATGGTGTTTCTGAGATTACAAAGAAATGTAGAAAAATATTAATGTGGTGCAGGCAGAACTTTAAACTCTCTTGTCACCTGCAATATACTAGAAACAGAACAGCTAAGCTCTAAGAACAAAGAACAGAGTGAGTTTTGGGAGCCTACTGTCTCCAGTCCCCTTTTCCTCTAGTTTACACAACCTTCAAAAGCCCCAAGTCACTGTTTCAGCTCATATTAGGCATAAACAGCAAGTATGTTTTCAATAGAGATAGGAGGAACATGTGTGTTAATGTGACTCAGTCTTCCTTTGTATTTGGGTCTCTTTCTCTTCTAGACTCTTACTTGGTAATTTGTTTTCTTGTGGTCTTGGAGGCTTTTGTCACTTTGTGGCATTTGTCATTCACGAGTACATATTTCAGGTCCCAAGAGAGACCTGAGTACTTTGGATCTTTTGCAAGTTTGTTGTCACAAAGATTCTTGTGTGACTTCCTCAAAGGCCAGCAAATAGTGAAGTTACATAAATGTTGAGCACTAGACTTCACCATGTTATGGTTCAGGTTTGTGAAGGAGAAAAATAGAATAGAATAAAAAGACCTTTTCCTTTGATCAGATCTGGTGTATTACAAAGTGATCGAATTTTTGTGTATCTTGGGATCCTTTTGAAACCCTTCTGAGTCCCTATTTAAAATCACAGTATGTTCTTTCTCCTATTATTTGGGGTTCAGGCCTTTCAGCTACATTGCACAACTGCCAATATGTTTTTCCAGTACTGAAGAGTGAACCTAGGGAGAGTGCACCACTGGGCTGTACCCCAGTCCTTTATGCATTTTTTTTTTTCAGAAAAGGTCTTGGAAAATTGTCTAGGTTAATGTCAAAGTTGCAGTTTCTTGCCTCAGTCTCTGAAATAGCTGGTATGTGCCTGAAACCTCCCTAAAACTGTTGCATTTGATGTAAATACTGCACCTAATAGCTTTTAAATAAAATGTCATTTCTTTTTATACATATGGCCCAAAGTATTTTTATACTGTGCACTCTTTAACTGTCTTTCTAAACATCATCGTATAATAAAACTCTTCTTTTAGTGTAAGGTAGTCTGAGTTATAACTTATGCACAGAGTGGTGGAATCCTTTGCAGTCATGACGCAGAAAATGGCCATTCCTCAAAAATGCCCTGGCTGAAGAGTTAGCTCAGTGGTTACAGTGCCTGACTAACAAGTGCAAGGTCCTTAGTTCGATCCCAGGAACCACATACAACAATACTGGGCATGATCATTCATGCCCATCAGCAATTAGTACCACATAGCTAAGCATGGTGGCACAGGCCTATAATTCCAGCACTTGGAAAGCCTGGGCAGGAGGGTTGCTGAATTTGAAGCTTGCCTGGGCTCCATAGTCGGCTCAGGGCCAGCCTGAACTACAAAATGAGACCCGGTCTAAAAAAAAAAGCCCTAGTTCTCTCTCAAGATCACACCTTTCTCTCATTCCAGTAACAAAAACCAAAATATAAATATGTTTCATGCATTTTATTTTGGAAAATGGCAAAGTTGTGTGGCATGTTACATAGGTGTGATGGTCTAGAAAGAGTAAAATCAACACAGTGTCTTTACTCCTATCCCCCCTCCCAAGCAGGTCATAGAAAATACTAAGAAATAAAAAGATTTTGCTAGTTCTCCTTTCTGGCAGGCGGCAGTGTTGTGCTGTCATAGGACATGAGGAAAGACTGGCTTCTTGCTGTTTTTCTGTCAGAAAAATGAAGCAGTAATAGTTAACTCTGGAACCTATTTTTGATTCATTCTAAAATATATCTACTATTTTAATGTTACTATCAAAACATTCTGAGTAAAAGTGTTCCTTCATACATTTGTTTGTTTTTGAATGGTTTAAAATGTTTACATTAAGATAGGTGATGTTATGAATAAATGTGTGAGACACAGATCCAGGTGAGATGGTTTTTTGCCTGAGATACTTATGTGCCAGGCTTCTCTGGCACACCTTTTATAGCTTCTATTTCAAGTGGTGATGTTAATCAGCAAATGCAAGACCTGTCTGCTTAGCTGCTAGTGTGCTGAGTTAAAGCCTTAGTGGAGATTTTAGTGGGAATTGATGACATGGATAGTATGAGACAGTAACACTTTGATGACTTCTAGTTTGGAATCCTGACCCTCTGGAACAGGGATTCCCATTTCTTTACAGTGTAAGCAACTTGCTTCTGGCAGCTTGTACTTCCCCAGGGCCTGGGACTATCATATATGGAAATGTGCATGTGAATTATGTGGGGACATGTGTAAGATGTCTGGACATTTTCTTGATTCTACCTCTTAAATATTCTGAAGTACAGTCATTTCCTGCCTTCTGCTATCATTCTGTCAAAACTGCCACTACTTTTCACTTGCATACTGCTTTCTGCCTCACTGGTATGCTAAGGTGTATTATTACTTTTCTTTTTTTCACACAACAGTCATTTCAAAAAATAACATCTGATCATATCTTTCTTGAAAATCTTTTATTACTTAACATTATATTTAAAAATAAACTCAAATATTTCATCTGATCCACATCACATCATCCTCTCCTGTGATGTAGCTTCTGTTCATTATCCCATCTTATTTTGTGCTACCCCCCCCCCCTTTTTACAATGCTCCAGGCACACTGTACTCTTTGTCACTTGATTGGAGGCCTGGGAATGAAAGATATAGAGAGACCCATTAATAAACTAGTATGTATTTTGGTTAATGAAAAATACTTATTAATCATATTAAATGTTGTGGCCCACAGGGACATTTTCATAGCTACCTGGGACATGCTGTGTTGGCTTGGTCAGTCGTTGTTTTCCCCTTCGTCATGCTGGCAGAATGCTGAGTGGTGATGCAAGAATCAAGACACCAATTCTTGGTTGAAGGGGGAAACTGCTTTTTATTACATGTAAGGTTTTTGCTTTTATAGAGAATGGGAGGGCAAAAAAGATCAAGTCGAGAGGATAGGTGGGTTCATTGTGATGTGGTCCAAGGTGATTGGGCTAGCTGTGTGGTAGGGCTGCTTATGATTGGAAGCTATCCCTGTGTGTATTGCTTTCAGGACATTGGTGCTGGGCAACAAGGCTGTGTGGTCATATTTCTACTCTGTCTGAATCTAGCGTCAGTACACATGGAATGCAGATTCTGTGTGTGAGAAATGCTGGTTCTAAGAGCTCTGCTGACATCAGGGCACTCTGACACAGGGCTGTGCACCTGTAGGAAATGAGGCAGGAACATTTATGGGGATAAGCATTGGATCTAGTTAGTCGCCTGTCACTGTTATCATCTCATAAATGTGTTCCCACACTCTGCCTGCTCATGAGAGTGAATAGTTCTGAAAACCACAATGAATATTAAGAAGTTTATATGTATAGTACACTTACACGAATCCTACAAATAATGTTTCAAAGCAATATAAGTCCTGGCATTGGGAAATACACCTTCCTGTTCTCAATAGTATTGTTACTCTTCCCTGAGCTCCAAATGTAACTTAATCTCAGGAGTAACAAATGTAACAGGTCAGTCAGAGGGCAGCATGCTCTTGACATCCTAGAACAATGAGGAATTATGTAGATGAAGGTCCCAGGGTAGTTCTGTCCTGGAGCATCACAGCATGTGTTACTATTCCTGTCTTTGTGGTTCCTGGAGGCAAGGAGAAATAGTCCTCAGTCTGTCTATGTCATAGCTGGTCTGCAGGCAGGAAAGCTTGATTTACTCATATCCCAGTTGTCCAAAGAATTTTCCAATTGGATTGCTCCAGACAGTGGAGGAAAGTTTGTGAAAGAAGAGGAAGGAGGGAGCAGGTTGAAAGATTGGGACCAGTCCTGAAGAGGCTGATTCTCTGCTGGGAGGATGGCATGTATTCTTCGGTCTTCATTTTCCAACAACTTTCTGGTTGTTTCTTCTCTCTTAAAACTCTCGTGAGCTGCTTGAAATACAGTGGCATTTAGTGCCCTGAAAGATTTTGAAGTAGGAGAGGGACTTGATCCGAAGTGGGATTCTCTGTGAACTGGGCGGCAGTGCTAGGTGGATTGGAGAGTGAGTGAGAGAGGTAAGAGAAAGCATGGTTGGAAAATTCCTAATAAAATCCAGGCTGCAGTAGTGTGAGGGTTGTAGCAGTGGGGATGGTCAGGAGAGGACAGAGGTGAGAGTTGATGCAGAAAGATTGGAAAGACTAGAGGAAGAAGAAAGGAAGTGTCATGGGAAACCTGACTGTAGGAATGCTATTGGAAACAATGGCGATAGCCAGGACCCCAGCTGTCCCCAGCCCTCCCTCACAATGTTACAGAGATAGAACTGTGAATGATAGTAGCCTTTGATTTTATTGGCCATTTGTTTACCCTGTGGAGCCTGGTTCCTCTACTTGCTTTGTAATGTAAGTGACCCCCACTTAGAAGATCTCTGTTAACTCCCAGCACACCTGTGTGTAGTAAATTGTAACCTCTCAACCTTCTTCTGCTCAGCTTTCTCCCCTTACTCATAAACTACTAGTAACTATTTGTAACCATGGAAACTGATAAGGTCCTGGGAGCATATCTGTGGAACCTAGGATTGTAAATCAGTATGTCACCTCCCTGTTTATACATAACTGTTGCAAAATTGGAATAAGGGGTCAGTCAAGCTGAGCAGGAATCATTTCCCTCGTGGCTGACCTTCACTAGTGAATAAAATTCTTTCTTTTACCCAAGTTCCTGTGTTTCTCAAGTGCTTTCAACTCCCCTTTGCCTTAACAGAAGGGAAGATCAAGAAGGAAAATGGTCATCCAGAAATAATGAATATGGCTTAGGACAGGATGTTTGTAAAAATGGAAGTGAAACTCAAAGCCTGGATGAGGTGGTCTATGAATATGAATGTGGAGAGGAAAAGGGCATAGGTGAACATACTGTGGGAAAAATTATATGTGAAGAGATGAAAGGAAGGAAAAACCAGATTATGTGTGCAATGTATAAGTATTTAGAAACATAAAAGGAACAGAGTTGATATGATGGAAGATTACAGAGAAAAATCCAAGAAGCTGATGAAATATAACAGAACAATCAAAAAGCTTCAACAGTGAGGGAAGCCATGGACTTTGACCATGACATGGTTGCTGTTCAAGTTAAAAAGTTATTGAACCTTCCCAAAAGAAATAGGCCAAGAAATGTGTTATTGAGTGAGAGAGACAAGGAAATGCCTTTGGCTGATGTAAAGAGTTTTACTTTTTGGGTGAAGAAAAGTTTGAGGAGAAGTGTTGAAGGAAAAGAGTGAAGAGTAGAATGTAAGAAATGGAAGATTGGAAGGAGTGAAGTCCGGAATATTTGGCACAGGATCATGAAATGGACTGGACAAGAGCAAAGGGGGAGAGGTGGAAGGTGTGTCACTCAGTTCCGGGTCACTCAGAAAAGAGTGACTGTGGGAATGATTTTGTTCTTGTAATGCCTGGACGATCATGCTCTCCCGAGGAAGACCCGCATGCACATGTAATGAACAAGGGTACTTTTATTAGCACAGCATGTAGTGGATCTACCAATATTAGATTGGAGACCCAGAAGAATTGATACCAACCCCTTTTAAGGGCATTTCAGGTTACACACGGGAAGAGGATCTGAACCTTTTAGTAATTGGCTAACAGTTTGATCTATCATACTTGTCGGGTGGTCACTGGTAGAGGAGGAACAGGAAATACAGAGACATCTTGTGGGAGGGCTTACAAAGGAAATCCTTGGTGGGAACAGGTCTGGGGTCCCCTTAGGCTACCAGGAGATCGCTGTTACTTGGCAACCAGCATGACCAGGGACCTTATCAGTTTGCTTAAAGTTTTTCAGGGAACCTTACACAATTAGCACAATTGGCAAGTTGTCACAAGTTGTTTTTACAGAATATATATCACATTTGCACAGGATGTTTTTACAAATTACAAAGTTTGTTCACATTCTAAACATCAGGTAGGGGTGACTTATAAAATGAAGATTCTTTGGTCCCAACAGTTCTGTCTGTGATATTCTCAGTATTTTTCTTTTTCTTTTCTTTTTTGAGACAGGGTCTCACTTTGTAGTTCAGGCTAGCCCTGAGCTCACTATGTAGCCCAGCCAAGCCTCAAACTCAGCAATCCTCCTGTCTCTGCCTCCCGAGTGCTGGGATTACAGGCATGAACCACCACTCCTGGGTCTTGGTATTTTCCTTTTGCCATTGCTCTCTGCATCTAGAAGCTTGACCAGCTAATGTAGAAGTGTTATGGGAAACCTGACTGCAGGAATGCCATGGGAAACCTAATTGTGATAGCCATGACCCGAGCTGGCACCAGCCCTCCCTCATGGTATGTTACAGAGATAAAACTGTAAAGATAGTAGTCTTTGATTTAATTAGCCATTTGTTTACCCTGTGGAGCCTGGTTCTTCTACTTGCTTTGTAATGTTAAGTGACCCCCACTTAGAAGATCTCTGTTAACTCCCAGCACACCTGTGTGTAGTAGATTGTAACCTCCTAACCTGCTCAGCTTCGTCTCCCTACTCATTGAACTACAAGTAAATATTTATAACCATGGAAACTGATAAGGTGCTAGGAGCAGATCGGTGGAACATAGGATTGTAAATCAGTATGTCACCTCCCTGTTTCTATATAACTGTTGCAAAATTAGAATAAGGGGTCAGTCAACCTGAGTGGTACTCATTTCCCTTGTGACTGACCTTTGCTAGAGAATAAACTTCTTTCTTTTACCTAAGTTCCTGTTTCTCTCAAGTGCTTTCAACTTTCCTTTGCTGTAACATATGGTGCATTGGCCAGGAAGCTGGAAGTAACTTCTGGCCACTTTGGCCAGCAACTCAGACCTTGGCTGGGGTGAGTTCAGAATCTTGACTCTCCTGGAGGGGGAGGTGCACCTCAGGAGACTTTTCCTTGGCCCTTTGGAGACTTGGAAAGCCGACTTGCTGCCAGCAGTTGGATCAAGCCTGGAGGAGAGACAAAGGATGCGGGTCTGTATGAGTGGAATATGCGACTTCTGACATGGTAGGCTACCCTGGGAACATCCCCTAGAAGGTCAACTTGAATGTATTTGCTTTGCCCATTGTCTACACGATGGAAGAGGGGCCTGATCACCTTCTGATGGAGATGTTGTTCTCCAAATGTTTGGGCCCCACATTTGTGAGCTGAAAGATACCTGTTAACAGTAGGAGCCTGCGGGTTGAAAGGTACCTATTTGCATTGGGACTCTGTTGGGAGTCATTTGATTCAAGTCTGCTGGCCTAGGGGACCCTGGGGAGGGAATGTTTCACTCTGAGTGAAAGTACATGAATGTGAGACTGAGTGAGAACACCTGTCACAAGCCATAAGGTGAGGCATCTGTGGCCCATGATAAAAGGGAGGGGATAACCCCCTGGAGTTATGGACCTGATTGAGGTCGATCTGAAACTCTGTGAATGTGTCTAAGCTGAGTGGGAACTAAATTTCCCATATGCTTGGATGGTTCCTAAGGTTGTTGAGAGACATAGCCAGCTGGCTGAGCGAGTGGCTTCTTTGTAAGGAGGGGCACCTCATCCCTTTGTATGTCCTTGCGTCACCACTCAAGGGCACAACACACACTAGCAGTGCTAACTAGCCATGGGGACAGGAACATCTCATCCAACTGTTTTAGAATGTATGCTCTGCAACTTTAAAAAGGGGTTTTTCTAGGGACTATGGGGTAAAGCTAAAGCCCTGAAAGCTTATGGCTCTGTGTGAGGTAGAATAGCCTAAAATGTGCCCCAGGTGGCCACCACAGGCAACTTTAGATGAGACTATTATAAGGCTAATTTGGGTAATAGTCACCACCCCTGGGAAAGAGTTTCCAGATCAATACCCATATATTGATTCATGGCTAAGTTCATGCCAAGAGATGACACATTGGCTACATGTGTGCACATTAGAGGCCAGAGAAACCATCTTAGTTCTCCTCTATATTAATCGAGAGGAAACTGAAAAGAGAAAGCAATAGAAAGAAGCCAACAGAAGTGCTAAGCAAAAAGTGGCTTACCTGGCAGCAGTTTTGGAAAGGCCAACATCAGAGGGCTTAGAAATCACCTTAAAAACCCCAACCATTCATACCACCAAAGGAAGGAGAAAAAAGAATTTAAAATCAAAGCCCACAAAACTGGACTCAAACCGGTGTGCTTAGTGTAAAAAAACATTGCATCTCAAAAGTAAGTGCCCCAAGCTTATCAAAGGAAAAATAGGGACAAAGAGCTTGGGAAAGAGACACTTCTCCAACAACACTCTTCCTGTTTACCGCGGGGGGGGGGGGGAGCAAATAGGACAGATGTGGCTCAATCAATACAATCAAGTTGGGTCTCTGTGAGCACCTAGTCTACAGAAAACTTGGGGACCAATACACAATTTTTATAACAGATAATAAAACCAAACATTCAGTAATAACCTTTAGAGACAACACAATTACTATCTCCTGTGAAAAGAGTAGTACTTGTTTGTAGAAATAAAAGCTAATGATTTGCTTATACCTTATCTAATAACCCTTAAGATTAAAGGGCCTATTGGTAAGATATTGCCTTTACAGAATGGTGCCATCTAGGGACTGCGTATTGCAAAGAATATCAGGGAAATCTCCAGCAGTTATTACTCCTAGCCCAGTTACAACCATCTGGTTTGCTCCTTGAGATTTCATCCTGCCCCTTTTGGCTTTGGTTTTGGTCTGATTTGGCTATAAATTAGATTAAGGTAATAAAGTCTACATAACAGGGTCAAAATAATAACTATGAATGCCTAAAAGTTGTTAATATAACTAGAGATGGTCTAACATTGTTCTTCAATTGTAAAAGTGTTGCCTAGTCTTGCCTGGTTTATGTTAGTAAAAATAATAGAGTAAAACATTTAAAAGCTTTAAAGAGGTACCAAGCTAGCACTGTGATATCAGTCTTTTGATCTATATAAAAGGTATAAGCTCTAATAAACCCCCCTAAAATGATATAACTGGCTCTATCAGGCAAAATATATTTTATGAGAAAAATCCAAACTACAGATTTTAGCTAATTGATAAATGCATATTTGTTTTACCTGGTTAATGTTAAATGGTATGTTTAAAATGTTTCTTATGGGCCAGTGATTTAGCTCAGTGGTTCCAGTGCTGCCTTGCAAGCATAAGGCCCTGAGTTTGACCCATGTAACCACATACAATGCTGGGCATGGTGACTCATACCCACCAGCAATCAATACCACATACCACAGTGCCCGGCATGGTGGCTCATACCTGTAATCCCAGCACTTAGGAAGGCAGGAGGATTGCTGAGTTCAAGACTTGCCTGGGCTACAAAGTGAGCTGAGGGCCAGCCTGAACTACAAAATGAGACCCTGTCTCAAAAACAAACAAACAAAAAATGTTTCTTGTATGTCACAAAATTCTTAGATTGTAATTATAGTTAAGTTGCTTTTTCTGTATCTCAATTGCTGATGAAAACTCAAGGTTGCTACTGTTACTACTGTTGCAGTTGATCAAATCATAAATTGTAAAGATCTAAGAACAAAGAAAACACTTCAAATTTTAATAGTTAAAGAAGAGTTTGTTACTAGAGGTTCATAGTAAAATACTAAAGACTATAGAAGAGAGATACTTTCTATGAAAAGATTCTGTATGATTTACAAAGAGAGGGGTAAAAGATGTTATACAAAAAGATAAATGTATGTTTTGTTAATAAGATAAAATAAGAGGTAAATATAGCAGTGTGTGCTTGACCATGCAAAGTTGGTTGATGGGCATGTGGTGAAACCAAAGAAAGCTATTTCTACAGAGGATTCTATAAAGCCTGGTGCCCATCTAACAGTAAAAAGATATTTGTTCGTGGCATTAAAGAATATACAGCAAAACAGGTTTGAGAGACTACTTTGAAAGGAATGGCAGGATTGCAGCCACAAAAGTGATGGAAAACAGTAAAAAGGGAGGGTTTGCTTTTGTAACTTTTGAGAGTTATACTGTTTTTAAGCCAATTAGAAATTGTCATTTTAAAGTGTAGCATTACAAGGTGATAAAGACAAATGAAGTAACTCAGTAAATTTTAGACTATTAAGAAAAAGACTGTAAAATGTCCTTACAAGTTTTAATGTTTGAAAGTAAGAAGGAAGGTAGTCGACTGGTAGTAAGTAGAAGGAAAAAGTTGTTTTGGTTTTTAAGTAAAAATGTCTGGTTGTGCCAGAATGTGAAAGGAAATAAAAAGCTCAATTTGAGGCTCTGTGGCAAGTTGTAGAAGGCTTGAGGGCATGTAAACCCTACTTGCTTTGGTTTGAAATAATACAAATAATGAGTTTAAAAATATGTATTCATGGGCCGGAGGGTTAGCTCAGTGGTTCCGGCGTCGGCCTTGCAAGCGCAAGGACCTGAGTTCGATCCCCGGTAACCACATATAATGCTGGGCGTGGTGGCTCACGCCTGTAATCCCAGCACTCGGGAGGCAGAGACGGGAGGATTGCTGAGTTCGCAGCGGCTTGCCTGGGCACCATAGTGAGCTCAGGGCCAGCCTGAACTACAAAGCGAGACCCTGTCTCCAAAAAGCAAAA
>PVIC010056558.1:0-10942 GCA_004025085.1 Thryonomys swinderianus
TTTTTTTTTGTTTTTGAATCGAAGTTTCACTCCGTAACTCAGACTGGCCTTTCTTTTTCGACAGTATCTTGCTTTATAGTTTAGGCTGATCTTGAACTCCCTATGTAGTCCTGGTTAGCCTGGAATGCATTGAACTCAAGGTGATCCTCCTGACTCAGCCTCCAGACTTAGCTAATGCCTTTTTCAGAAGTTCCATGTGCAAGATGGGGATTTAGCTCAGTGGTTCCAGCACCTGCCTAGCAAGTGCAAGGTCTTAAGTTTGATCCCTGGTGACCACATACAGCAATATGGGGCATGGTGACTCATGCCTACCAATAATAGTACCACACACCACAGGGCCAGGCATGGTGGCTCACACCTGTAATCCCAGCACTTGGGAGGCAGAGGCAGGAGGATTGCTGAGTTCAAGGCTGGCCTGGGCTATATCCTGAGCTCAGGGCAAGCCTAAACTACAAAGCAGGACCCTGTCTCAAAAACAAAACAAAACAAAAAGTTCCAAGTGCTTCTCTCATTCCCCAGGCTTGGCTTGCATTCTGGCAATTAGGTAAGACCTATAGTTATAGCCTAGAAGCTCCCTTACTAGGGCCAGGAGCATTTGCTGCTGGGTGTGGGGCTGGGAGAGTTCCCATGACTTGGGAAGATCCCTGAGGAGTGAAAGGGAACTATTTTTAGAGAGGGGAGTGGAGGCAATTGCAGGGAGAATCCAAGGATTTAGCAGTTCTTATGAGCCTGATGAGAAGTTGGACTGAGAAAGCTGTAGCCTGCAGCACCAGAGCCAGTGTGTCCAGCTTGGGGCTAATGCATGGAGCTCAGCACGCAAGGAGCATCTGCTCTCTGGCTCTTGGGGCTAAGTGCACATGGGATAGCAAGGTACACTAAGAAGCAGAACATCCTTCCTGGGAAGAGAAGCCAGGCCCTCCAGCAAGCATCCAGGAGATGGGACTCTTTAAAACAACGAGGAGCAGGCAATTTCCATTTAATTCTTTCTGAGGAGGAGACACATTGAAGCCAGCTGAGCTGGAGAGACAGCAGGTCACTGACACTTGCTGAGAGGAGCCTGTGGTATTAACATGTAAGTTCCCACCAAGCTACCTGCTAGGTCAGGGTGTTGGGCTATTACAAACCTCTTCAGCCCTATTTACATCATCATAAGAAAAGAGATTACCTCACTTCCAGGAAGGAAAAGGCAGGAACAGAACTAGAGGTTTCCTCCATGCTAGGCCCTTCTGGTTACTTCTAGGATCTTCATTTCAGAGGTCTTGACTATGAACATGAGGCTTTTACATTGAGGTACAGCCCCAGGCTCTCAAAATGTTTTTGAACTAAGTTTATTCATCACCATGCCTATTTGTAGCACTGGAGGTTGAGCCCAAAGCATTCACACTGATCTATCCCCCTAGCCCTTTTTTGTTTTGAGGCAGTCTCACTATATTTAAGTTGCCTGGGCAGGACGTCAGCATGAGATCTCCCTGTTTCAGCCTCTTAGCGTTCTGAAACTGCAGGTGTGAACCATCATCCTAGCTTTAGTGTTACTAAAATGTACATTATGCAATTTAAAATATTTTAATGATAGTATTATTTTGCTTTTTTTTTTTTTTTTGCTTTTGAGACAGGGTCTCGCTTTGTAGTTCAGGATGGCCCTGAGCTCACTATGTAGCCCAGGCAAGCCGCCACGAACTCAGCAATCCTCCTGTCTCTACCTCCCAAGTGCTGGGATTACAGCCGTGAGCCACCACGTCCCAGCATTGTGGTATGCGGTGTTGATTGTTGGTGGGCGTGTCTCCACACCTAGCATTATATGTGGTTACCGGGGATCGAACTCAGGACCTTGCGCTTGCGAGGCAGACACCGGAACCACTGAGCTAACCCTCCAGCCCTTATTTTGCTTTTAAGGTTTCTCATATTTCAATTTCAAACCAACAGGTAATAGCCATTTTCACAAAAAATTTCAACATGAATGAATGGATAAAAAGCAGGTACAAAATGGGGTACAACCAGGGTTAGAAGTGGAATATTCTGTGGGGTGCATGCCTATGATCCCAGCACTCAGGAGGCTGAGACAGGAGGCTCCATATCCCCAGCAAGACCAGCAGGAGTAGCACTGTGAACATGGCCCTAACTGCCAAAGTGGAAGCCAAGGTCAGGAGTGTGAGATGAGACATCTGGACTTAAGATCTTGTCTCAAAAACAAACAAAAACAATAAAAAGGAATCTCTTCCACCATACCTTCACTCAAAAAGTTACTCTCCTTGATTTATTTACTTTTTTTTTTTTTTTGCGTTTTGGAGACAGGGTCTCGCTTTGTAGTTCAGGCTGGCCCTGAGCTCACTATGGTGCCCAGGCAAGCCGCCGCGAACTCAGCAATCCTCCTGTCTCTGCCTCCCGAGTGCTGGGATGATTTATTTACTTTTGAGACAAGATCTCACTATGTAGTTTCACTTGGCCCTGAACTCACTATGTGCCGAAACTGGCCTCAGACTCTCAGTGATCTTTCTGCCTCTACCTTCCAAGTGCTTGGATGACATGCAGGCACAACCACACCCAGTTGACCTTCCTTGCAGAAAATGATTTTATGCTATATTGGATATAGAACCCAGAGTTTTGGGCATGCTAGGTACACGCTCTACCCAAGTTGCACTGAAGCCTCACCGGTTTTACCTGTAGTGAACAACGGAGATTAAAGGCAGTATCTTCCCCTAAGGAAACAACCCAGCCTTAGGATGCTTGCCTGGCCAGCCTTCAGATCGTCCAATTGGTCCACTTGCCGCGCCTGTCTGGAATAGTTTGGGCTCACAGGTGGGAGTTTTAAGAATGGTGCTGCCCCCTAGTGTCCACAGCTGTGTCAACAACAGAGTCTCGGCTTTTGTAATCTACTGCGGACAGGAGCTTTGTGTTCCAGGGACTGATCGTCCGTGTCCACGACAGTCTGTTTTCAACCTGCGGCGGGCGGACCAGACCCAGCAGCTCCGGGCTCGCTGTGCCGTGTTTCCGGCGGACTGAGGAACCGGCAGCAGGCGGACCGGACCCAGCAGCTCCGGACCCGACGTGCCGTGTGTCCAGCGGACTGAGGAACCAGTGGCAGGCGGACTGGACCCAGCAGCTGCGGGCCCCGCTGTGCCCTGTTTTCCGGCGGACTGAGGGAACAGCCGCGGGCGGACCGGACCCAGCGGATGTGGCCCCGCCGTGCCTTGCTTCCAGTGGACTGAGGGAGCAGCACGCGGACCCGGTTGCAGGGTGCAGTCCATTTCCAGTGGACTGAAGGCCTCCCACCAGCCCACTGTATCCCGGAGCTGTGCAGTGAGGAGTCAGACATAGAGGTAACTCATAAGCTCAAAGTATCCAGTATAGAATCTAACAAACCTTTTTATCTGTTTTCAACCTGAGTTTTGCAACTTGTCGAAATCTTAAATCTTAGTTTTTCCAGGACATCTTTTTACTTCTAGGACCAGACGGAATGGAAGCAACTGCATCTTACAGCTTGCTCATGGGGCCTGTGGGAATGCGGAAAATCATTGGAAGCTTTTTTTTTTGTGGTACTAGGGACTGAACTCCTGCCCTTGTGCTTCCAAGGTCGGTGCGGTACCACTTGAGCTAAATTCCCAGCCCTGGAAACATTTTAAGAGGCAGAAGAAAGTACATTCTTTGGCCTTACTAATTAACAGAATGAGGGGGAAAAACCAAACCAAGGTGGTTGAAAGGCTCAGGGAAAAATGGCCTGGTTTTATTTGTTCTGTAATAATTTCAAATCATCCACCACACACTGCAATAAGATACCATTTTCGCAGTAGCACTGCACAGTCTTTATTTCACTAAAGACAGCCTTCCCTTAGGTGAATTCTTCAAAAACACATCTCACGAAGTTAACAATCCATTTGTCCCAACTCCAAGTCTTTCCTGGGAATAAGCCTTTCAGTCTCTCAGCTTCATCACAAGAACCTGCCTACCTAGAATAGCTGTTTTACTAATCACAGGATAAAGACTAAATGCTAAACCCAAGAACAGTTCAAAAAGATTAATTTTCATTAAATAGCATTTTTGGATGCCTTCTCACTTGGAACTTATTTTGCTTCAAGCCTCGTTCTTTAAGAAATGCAAGGATTTCACTAAAATATTAGCCCAACCCAAGAACATTGGCAAATTAGCTGCCTTAGTGAAATGGAGACCTCTTAACTTCCAGAGACCCAAAAACCTGCAAAATTTGAAGAGGAAGCATAGTTTACAAGCCAGTCAATAATCCTAAGTACAGAGCCAGGGATTTAACTCAGTGGTTCCAGTGTCTGCCTTGCAAACGCAAGGTCCTGAGTTCAATTCCCAGTACCACATACGACAGTGCTGGGTGTGGGGGCTCATGCCTGGCATCCCTGCACTTGGGAAGTAGAAGCAAGAGGATTGCTGTGAGTTCAAGGCTTCCCTGGTTACATAGAGAGCTCTGGGCTAGCCTGAACTACAAAGTGAGACCCTGTCTCAAAACAAACAAACAAAACAAAACAACCTAAAAAAATAATCATAAGTACATGGAATTCACTTTTCAATTTATTTTCTGAATGGGTACCAAGTTTGTGGAGCATAGTAAGTCACTGGTGCTCGGAAATGCTATTATAGGGTGGGTTTGCGTCAAAGCAACTCCTGTACTTTACTGCAGGAGAGAGGAATGCTCAGTAACTGTGAGGTAGGCCTTGGGTCCCCATGAGTGGGAAGGGGTGAAACGAGCCGCCAAGCTTGCACAGCCAACACTGTCAGTGTCTCGCTGGGCACTGCACATCTAGTCTTCTAAAGGGAGACAAAGTCACACCAAATACAGTACTATGATTAGTGATAAAATGTTTGGCCAGTGCTGGTCTTAGTCAGAGGAAGGTGAGACATGGCATAGCAGACCTGTCATCCCAGTACTTGGGAGGGTGAGGCAGGAGGATGGAAAGTTCGAGTCCAGCCTGGGTAACTTCGTGACTTAGCAAGACCATCTCCCCCACCAGCCCCCCAAAAAAGGACTGGGGATGCAGCTCCATGCGAAGGCCCCCGTGTTCATCATTCCCCAGTAGTGAAAAAAACATTTAAGGGAAACCAAGATTAAGGACTTCAGGTTCATTTAAATCCCTTTCAAATGCAAAGTTCTCCTAATTTTCCTGGTTGACGTGGGGGGAAAGCAGAGAAGAATCTTGTGCGGTTTATGACACAAACATACCAGTCCCATTTGTAGGAGTAGACAGAGGAGGTGAAAATAGATATTCCAGCATGTACTTGTATACTCAGTCACAGCTCTGATGTTCACCAACAAATAAACAGATAAACAGAATGTGGTTTCTTTGCAATGGCCCATTATCCAGCATCGAAACGGATGAAGTACTGAGAAGAGCACGCTAAATGGGAGAAGCTAGACACACGAGGTCCACCCGGTCTGATCCTGCTTATCCAAAAGACCCAGGAAGAGGTGACTCTGCAGTTGCCTACGGGCTGGGAAAGAAGGCAAAGAGGACCAAGTGCTTCTTGGGAGGAAGATCCCCTGGATGTTGTGCTGGTGAGAGCCGCACACCATTAACATCAGTATCACACTGTGCTGTACATTGTAAAGCGGTGTCACATTATGTGACATTTCGCCTCCACTAAACAAACACAAAACAGTGTAATAAGGGTAAAGGACCACAACGCTCTTGATGAATAGCAGGTCATTTCATTTTTCTCAGTTTGTCACAATTTCAGTGATATTGTTTTGGACACTACCCTGGGGATTGACCCCAGGGTCTTGCTCTTGATACATCACCAGGCCTGTGAGTTTTGTAAGCTCATAAACCAGTCCGTAAAAAATAACCCATTAGCTGGGGACAGTGGCACATGCCTGTAGTTCCAGCTACTCAGAAGGCTGAGCAGGAAGATCACTTGGGCTCAGGAGTTTGAGGCCAGCATGGGCAAAAGAGTGAGACTCTTCAAAAAGAAAACAACAACAAAATGTTAAAAGTTCATAATAAGGCATTAACATAGCTGGAGGTTCTCTAATTTGTCTAGTTGGCAAAGCACCCAGTAGAATTTACAGTATGCAAGAAGCATTAAAAATGTTTTAATTTGCCGGGCGTGGTGGCTCACGCCTATAATCCCAGCACTCAGGAGGCAGAGACAGGAGGATTGCTGAGTTCCAGGCTTGCCTGGGCTACATAGTGAGCTAAGGGCCAGTTTGAACTACAAAGTGAGACCCTGTCTCAAGAAAAAAAAAAAAAAAAGTTTTAACTTGTATAAAGTGCAAAAGGAAAAATAATATAGAGAAATGCATGGAAGAATACAGAATGGCCAACATCTAGGAAATCAGCGGGTTCACAGGCATAGGACACGCCTGTGCAGCTAACCATGCAGGGAGATGTGGACACTCCTGGAGAAATCTACTTTTCCTCAGAACTCCTTTTGTGTTCCCGGAACTGCAGAGTAAATAGTAGCATGCAGTTCCTGGCTGGTGGTCAGGCCCAGGGAGGCCTCTGGCTGCACTTCCTCTGCTTCCCTGGTGAAACCTGGCAGGAGGTCAGCTTATTGGGGAGACTCAACAGGGCACCCATTGTTCCAGGGAAGAAATCCCAGGACACAGTGGCTCCATTTGTGCTGTGCTTCCAGGCACAGGCGTCCCTGGAGCCCAGTCAGTTTGGGTTGGACACTGAATTCTCACAGATGCTGCCTTGCACAAGTACAAGTTAAATTTTTTTTTTTTTTTTTTTTTTTTTTGCTTTTTGAGACAGGGTCCCGCTTTGTAGTTCAGGCTGGCCCTGAGCTCACTATGGTGCCCAGGCAAGCCACCGCGAACTCAGCAATCCTCCTGTCTCTGCCTCCCAAGTGCTGCGATGACAGGCGTAAGCCACCACGCCTGGCATTGTGGTATGCAGTGTTGATTGTTGGTGGGCATGTCTCCACGCCCAGCATTATATGTGGTCACCGGGGATCGAACTCAGGTCCTTGTGCTTGTGAGGCAGGCGCCAGAACCACTGAGCTAATCCTCCGGCCCCACAAGTTAATTATTTTTTGAAGCATTACAAAATAATGAAATAAAATTAAACCGGTAATAGGGTGAGAACTGAGACACCTCACTTTCATCCCGGCTCCTTTTCTAATGTAACTTTCAGCAAATCACTGATTCATTCTTTCATCTGTTCCTTTTTAAGTTTCCTTTGCTGTACTGGGTGGGAATCACACCTCAAGCTTTGCAGATGCTAGCCAAGCATAACATCTCTGGGCCTCACTGGCTCTGAGCATCAGTTTCCTTTTTGTAAAATGCAAGTAATTTTTCTTTTCTGTTATTGGGGATGGAACTCAGGGTCTTGACCTTACCAGGCAGGCACGGTGCTGCTGAGCCACATCTCTGGCCTGAAAGTGGTTTCTAAGATCACTTAGAGCCCTGAAAGTCTACAGATGAGTAGGTATCTAGTGATGCTGCAGAACTGCTCACACTGGGAGGGGAGAAAAGTGAAAGACAGAATGGATCCCAGCTCACATCTTTTCATTCTCTACTAGCACTTAGAATCAAGGAGTCCTCATAAAAACAAGGAAGCCTTTTTATGTTTTCTCTGGCAAACAGACAGATTGTGGGAGTGGAGTCCACAAAGTCAGTGAGTCCTTCCAGCCCAGCGGCCAGGCTGCTCAGCACGAAGCCCACACAGCAGATACCGACCAGCACATCAGAAGCCACTGTGCACCCATCCTTGGGATGTAAATGCATGTTGGGAATCTCTACTTCATTGATCAAAATCCTCAGAAGAAAACCACCATCTATAGTAAGAATGTAACTGATTTTACCCGCTGCCAAACTGTCATTTTTTTGCTTTTTCAACTTCACAACTTGCCAGGGCGAGGACTTTGTCTCCAGAGCCTAAGAGAGAGACACATAATAAAAGAAGTTTATTTCCAACACATGCAGTCCTGCACAGAAAGGGGAAAATAGAATTAGCCATCCTGGTCCACACAATCACCTCTGTACTTTCCATGGCCACCCCAACTTCCTCCCCTCTGGACAAATAAGCCCACCACACAGAGGCTTCTTGGATGCAGCTCTAGCCCCAGCTCTAGGCATAAAACAGAACCAACTTCCATTTTGCTTTCACATTTGTACTGAGTGGACAAGAATTTGAAAACCTGGGCCGGAGATTTAGCTCAGTGGTTCTGGCGCCTGCCTCACAAACGCAAGGTCCTGAATTCGATCCCGGTAACCATATACAATGCTGGGTGTGGAGACTCACGCCCACCAACCATCAATGCCACATACCACAGTGCCGTGGTGGTTCACGCCTGTAATCCCAGCACTAGGGAGGCAGAGGCAGGAGGATTGCTGAGTTCGAGGCTTGCCTGGGCTACGTAGTGAGCTCAGGGCCAGTCTGAACTACAAAGTGAGACCCTGTCTCCAAAAAAAAAAAAGAATTTGAAAACCTCAGGCAGCAAAGCTGTGCATTCCCACAATCTCGAGGGCCCAGGAAGTGAGGCCTGGGGTTCCTGGAGCCCAGAAGTTGGAGGCTGGCCTAGGAGACACAGCCACACCTCATTTCAAAACAAAGACAAATATTGTTAAAAACAAAAAAATTAGGCTGCATAGTTTGATTCTGTTTAAAAAGTACTGGGGAATAAAACCAATACAATAATTTATAAAGAAAATAGTCAATGCTGGGGTCGCTGTAAATCAAGAAAAGGTCACCATGTGAGTCATCACACACTCTCTGTCCATGTGGAGCATGGTAACATGCCCCCTCGCCCCCACCCCCACTTTCAGAGATGAAAGTAGGGCACAGTTAGGGGAAGACTCTATGGAGCTCTGCTCAGCAGCATGAGGCCCTCGATTTCAATATCCATAGCACCAAAAACTAACAAATCAGCACATTTTATTTTATTTATTTTTCTGGTACTAGCAATTGAACTTAGGACCTGGAGCTTGCAAGGCAGGTGGGGTGCCACTGAGCTATATCCCTGGTCCTAAATAAACACATTTTAAAAACTACCTTTTCTTCATCCATTCATCAGCTCATTGACATGTGGGAAGCTTCTAAGACTTAGCCATCACAAATCAGGCACATGAACTTAAACATTACATGGTTTCTTTTAGGTAAGAAATCCAGGGCTGAGGATGTAGCTCAATGGCACCATGACTACTTCGTAAGTGCAAGGTCCCGAGTTCAATCCCCATACAAGAAAAAAGAAAGGAGAAACCCAGAGTACATTAAAGAGCAAAATAAAAGTCAGACATAGATTGCAAAGGGGAAGGGAACCAAGAGAAGGATGGAAAGAGGGAAATAAAAAGAATTGAGATGTACACACATCAGCTCCCCAAGGCCAAGTGTGATTATTATGTGCTGCAAACATGGGCTGATGAAAAGTACAAACAAGGGCTGAAGATTTAGCTCAGTGGTTCTGGCACCTGGCTAGCAAGCACAAAATCCCTGGTAACCACATAGAACAATACTGGGTGTGGTGACTGACACCCACCAGCAAGCAGGACCACACACCACAGTGCTGGGTGTGGTGGCTCAAACCTGTAAACCCAGCACTCAGGAGACAGAGGCAGGAGGATTGTTGAGTTCGAGGCTTGCCTGAGCTACACAGTGAGCTCAGGACCAGCCTGAACTACAAAGCGAGACCCTGTCTCAGAAAAAAAAAGAAAAGAAGAAGAAAAGTACAAACAAGAGAAGGGAAGAGAAGCAGAGAACACTCACCAAGGTCTGACGAGACTTTCTCAAACTGGCTGAGGACAGCACCTGCGTTTGCGGACAGGAAGGCCTCATCATCTACAGTGAGCTAAGCAAAACAAGACAGAGCCCAGGGGACAGGTTCAGATGTCACCTGGGCTTTCAGGGACCAGAGTTAAGAATGTCTGGGGGTGGGGAAACTCAAGCACAGATCAGGAAGTTCTACAACAGACACATCCCACTTTTTCTCATGCCTGAAACCGTCAGTTAAATCTGGTACCTTTTCTCCAAGCTTCCGCAGGGCCGTGAGGATCTCTACTTTCTGCTGAGTGTACAGGCCTCTCTCCAGCTTGCCCACCATCAGATCCCTGTCCATCTGCAGGGATGATGCGGCCACAAGGAAAGAGAAAACTTTCAGTGTATGGAATCCAGTTTACCACATTTCCTTCTGAAAGATAAGTATCTAGGGGATTTGTATTAAAAATATTAAGGGGAGAGAAGGGGAAAGAGGATGAAGAAAGAATTAAACTGTATTATGTCCATGTACCAACTTCTTCCCATGATGAATTTAATTATTATTATTATTACTTTTTTTTTTTTGCTTTTGAGACAGGGTCTCGCTTTGTAGTTTAGGCTGGCCCTGAGCTCACTATGGAGCCCAGGCAAGCCGCCGCGAACTCAGCAATCCTCCTGTCTCTGCCTCCCGAGTGCTGGGATTACAGGCGTGAGCCACCACGTCCGGCACTGTGGTATGTGGTGTTGATTGTTGGTGGGCATGAGTCTCCACGCCCAGCATTGTATGTGGTTACCGGGGATCGAACTCAGGACCTTGCGCTTGCGAGGCAGGCGCCGGAACCACTGAGCTAACCCTCCAGCCCCCATGATGAATTTAATTATTATGTACTACGCACATGTACTTTAAAAAGTATTATATGGTGTGCCTGCCTTGGAAGATCAAGGTCCTGAGTTTGATTCTCAGTATCCCAAAAAAAGTATTATAGAGTATTATAAGCTGGCATGGTGACACATGTCTAGCATCCTAGCACTTGGGAGGCTGAGGCAGGAGGATCAACTCGAGTTTGAGGCCAGCCTGGGCAACACAGTGAGTTCAAGGCCAGCTTGACCTACATAGTAAGACTGTCTCAAGAATAAGAATTATAGGGCTGGAGATTTAGCTCAGTGGTTCTGGTGCTTGCCTTGAAAGCTCAAGGTCCTGAGTTCAATCCCAGTAACCACATACAATGCTGGGTGTGGTGACTCATGCCCACCAGCAATCAGTACCACATACCACAGTGTTGGGC
>PVIC010056559.1:0-10911 GCA_004025085.1 Thryonomys swinderianus
CTATGTAGCCCAGGCAAGCCTCGAACTCAGCAATCCTCCTGTCTCTGCCTCCCGAGTGCTGGGATTACAGGGGTGAGCCACCACGTCCGGCACTGTGGTATGTGGTATTGATTGCTGGTGGGCGTGAGTCTCCACGCCCAGCATTGTATGTGGTTACCAGGGATCAAACTCAGGACCTTGCGCTTGCGAGGCAGATGCTGGAACCACTGAGCTAACTCTCCGGCCCCTTCTGCTTCCTTTTAATCCACTAAAGAAATAAAAAGAACAGGAATAAATTTTCTTAGATTCCCCTCAGTATGAAACTGGATTTCTCTGAAGGTAACATGTTGAAATGTCTAGAATATACATTTTGGGTTTGATTTTTGGTAGAAAGAAATATCTATACTTTTACAGAAGATAATTTGAATCTTGGTTTGATATTTATTGTATTATCTTTCACTTTGCTCATATATAAAATAAATTTTGATGGATATTGTGAAATAGAAAATATTCAAAGGGAAATGTGGTGGAGGGTGAGTAATGAGGGGTAAAGAAAAAATCTAATGGTAATAAAAAAAGGAAACAAAGCTTATGCATTTAGGGGGTGGAAAGTTGGGGGCTGGGGAGAGGAATGGGAAAAAATGAGAATTAAATCGTGTCATATACTGGTACAAATTCCCAATATTGAGTGAGATCATGATGTGTGTATAGAATGTTCCAATAAATGTTCCAAAAAATAAATTTAAAAATTATTTTTAAGGTTAAATAAGATAGCCTAATATTTCTAGCACTGTGCTGCATAAATACTGGTCCCTTTCAGCCCTTCATTCCTTCTTCCTGATTGTTAGGACAACTGTATTCAAAAAGAGAAGAACTGGGAGGTGTAAAGAATAGCAAACTTTCCCAAGTATTTTTGTAAATAGGCTAAGGTTTTTGTTGATATACCGACACATTTTATTATTATAGGAAAGTTTTGGGTATAAGACATTGATAAATATGTTGAAATAGAATGTAGCAATCAGTTGTCCTTAGAAGGAAACAGAAAGATCACATGCACTGAGTGAAACTGAATGTTGAGAAAGCACGGAGATGGATTTGAAATTAGGAAAGGCTTTGTACCAGCCACTGGGCAATCAAAAGCTGCTCACGGGCTGGTGTCTTGAAAGTGATGAATTACAGAAGAAATTATGCACTGGCCAGAGACCTACAGAAGCTGACACGGCAGGGGTGTCAGCTGAGTTCAAGAGAATGCCCCTTGCATGCCTTCTGATTTCCATGCCCTTCGCCAGGAGTGGCGAGGGCCCAGAAATTGCTCTGATCCAATAAGTGGGCCCTCAAGTCCTCAGAAAGCTTGAGACACTTAAAAGAAAATATCTGAAGCTTGAAATAAAATTTAAAAATGTATGCAGTTTTTTATAATTCAGAGTTTATATTTTATTATAGTATTTACCTTTTATTAATACCTGTGTTTAATTGCAGATTAATCTTCAGTAGAAAATATAATCAAATAGACTATGACTTCATTGTCCAGATCCTCTTGCTTAATTTTTAACACATTCTCAGTATGTATTTGTCCAGTGAGTATGAGAATAGTATTATTGTGCATGCACATGTGTGTGCATGTGTGTGTGTGTTTTTGTGCACGAGCACATGGTGTGTTTTTATGTGGGGGATATTGCTATCCAGGATATCAGAATCAAAACTTCTTGCACAAGTGCCCTGACACTGAGGTACAACTGAGCCTTAAGAATCAAGTTTTTACCCACTTAATATTAAGTTTTGATGCTACTGATCAAAGGTTGAATTACTGTGAACGCTACCAAAATGAGTGAGAATTAATAGATGAAGATGAATGAGTAAAATTAGAGCTTATAATTATCAGTAATTATGTCACCCCACCCCCAAACCAGAGAACAGCAGCTTAGACACTGGTCGAAAGAGCAGACCTAATAGGAGTCTCTACTGACCATGGGTAAATCTTCATGCCCCAGGCAGTCCCGATGTCTTCAGTGAAGAAGCCGTGAAAGCACAACCTTAGCAACGCCTCTGGATGCTACTGGATATGATGCTACATCCAAATAAATACAGTCTAAACCTCAAACATGCCAGGTTGTATAATCTTGCCCGCAGGCCAAGCCCTTCAGAAGAAAACACTACAATTTTTGAGTTAGAATGAATTAACCAAGTTGGACTAGATTTAATTTTCATGAATTTTTCAGCTGAGTGGTGCTTGTGATCAGTTACAGAAAAAAGTAATATTTCATTTTCTTTGTTTATTTCAACAGACTGGTTCTGTGATCTAAGAGCATATGGAGAAATATCTAACAAAGTAAAGATATCCATCACAAGTTCACTGTGTCACCAGTTGAAGGAAAAACGCAAAACAAGAAATCAGTCTACGGAAGCAAACCTTCTGAAACAGCCAACCCCATACATACAGCAGCTTTCAGACTGTCTTTTGCACAAATGTCTCATCCTTGGGCCTGATAAGACGCTGGCCCATGAAGTCATTACGCAGACATTTTGGGACAGACAGATTAGATGACTTGTTCTTCAAGAAACACTCTTGTCATTTAAGCAGTTGTATCATCATAAATAAGCTAGACATGATTATTTTCATAATTAAAATGATAAATGTTTACTAAGCTACGCATTTATCTGAATTTTATTTGGGATTTTAAACAAATCTCTATCGAAAAAGTATTGTTTTAGTGTTTTCAATTTCAGTAGGTTGTTCCAAGTTTAATATGAGTCTTGGGTAACTTTATATAATCTCAATTGGCAGCGCTGTTCTTTTCCATTTTCCAGCTATGCTTCCCTGTAGGACATATAAATTCTAACACTGGAAATCTCTAAATCACCATAATGACTATGGCATCTTTCTTTTGTGCTCTCGTTATCTGCTACTACCATAGAAGAAAGGAGGTAATATTTCATAGGTAGACATAGGTTCCACAAACTTTAAGTGAGCAGATGTGTCCTATTCAAAAATAACTTAATAAAATGGTTATCATTCAGTGATATTTTGAATGACAGAAAAATCTAAATTATAAAACATTTCTCCATGTAGCAGAAGATACGGGTTAAAAGCTTCAGAGTAAAACTTCTGAACGTAGACTTACTACTGAAGTTCCAGAATATTTCTTCTAAAATATTCCTTTTGGAAAATTATGTCATGTTACAATGTGTTTGACGCCTCAAGCAAAGGAACATACTGCTTCAGAAAAAATCAGATCCGACTGGGCTTCAGCGCTCCTTCGAATGCACTGATTGGTGTGCGAGCCACGCAGTCAGCCTCGCAGCCCGGACCCTGCGCAGCCGCCTCTCCGGCGCGCTCAGCCTCTGCGCTCTGCTCTCCTTGCGCACGGAAATGAAAGGACTTGGGATAAAACGCCACTGAGCAAATTGTTTTTAAAGAAAATGTAACACTTTTTAGCACTCGCTTTGAATTTAAAATAAATCATACAACTTAGTTGTTTTCATCTTCTGGCTAAAATGTGAGCCTTTCAACATTTGCTGAAGGGAGTTTAAGGCACAGCTTGAAAGAAGGAAATCTCTTTCGAATATTTTATTATTCTTAATCTTAGAAAATGTGACTAATCGTTTTTTACAGAAGGTTAGTGCTCATCCAATTTCATGGAAATATTGGTTCATATCACAGATGTAAAAATGCAAGTGTTGGTTATTTCATCTTTTCTAAAAATATATAGGGGTAAGGCCAGAGTAATGGCATTTCGCTTATCTCTGAAAAACAAATATAGCTTGAGGGTTACTGATGCATTTACAGGAGGAGGTGACAATTTCTCACATAAAACCATAAAGTTATTACTGTATTCTTTCTATTGTATTTTCTCTAAATAATTACAATCACCAAAGTGCTGTTTTTTAAATTAGAAAGCACAAGTACTACTTCTTTGAACCTCCATGTTTAAAGTTTGATTCACTTCCAAAACAAAATCATTTTTAAGACCAATAACAAAACCACACCAATCATGTTTTATTAAATGCTACTTCAATTAGTAATGATTCATTCGTAGTAAGTGGGAATTCACTGAGTCATTAATGAGTATGTGGCATGTGTAACTCATTTGTCATAATAAATACAACTTAATATAATGATTATAATAATTGTTACTATTTTTTAAGATTCAGAATTGAATCCAGAGACTTCATACTGACCTACACCTTTATTTTTCATTTACTCTAATACTTTTTTTTTTTTTTTGAGACAGGGTCTCGCTTTGTAGTTCAGGCTGGCCCTGAACTCACTATGTAGCCCAGTCAAGCCTTGAACTCAGCAATCCTCCTGCCTCTGCCTCCTGAGTGGTGGGATTACAGACGTGAGCCACCACGCCCAGCACTATGGTATGTGGTGTTGATTGCTGGTGGGTGTGAGTCACCATACCCAGCATTCTATGTGGTTACCGGGATTGAACCCAGGACCTTGCGCTTGTGAGGCAGGTGCTGGAACCACTGAGCTAAATCTCCGGCCCTAGTCTAATAAATTTTTAAAAAATTTTGCGATAGAATCTCAGTAATTCACTAAGTTTCCCTAGCTGGACTTGAACTTCTGATACCACTGCTTCATTTTCCCAAAGAACTCGGATTATAGGCATGTGTCACCATGACCAGTGTGACAGTTGATTTTATCAGATACTGTGCCTTTCAGTTAGAAGTTTTGCTTAAACATTTTGATTTCAGTTCCTCATAGTCATTAATTCCCTGCTCTGGTGCTATGCTTTCCTACAGAAGAAATGTTTCCTGACTCCTTCATTCTGTGATTTTGGAGTTGACTATAATTTGCTTCAGTGGAAAGTTACCAGACATGACAATATGACATGTCCCAGAAAAACCATGAAACATATTTGTATTATTTCCCTATGCCTTTGGCTCTTCCTCCACATATAGATTACTCTGTTCTGGAGTTTGATTGTTTATGAAGTCTTGGTTTCAATAGATTTCAATATCTTCATAGTCAGAAGATAAATGGAGGCCAGGAGAGCTACTAAAATGAAAATAATCAGGGAAATTGATATGAAGCCCCTGATATTTAAGATTCACTATTGCTTCAGGAATAGTTAAAAAACAAAGATGTATCCTAGAAAGTAGATAATGATATATTAAAAAATTGTGTCTCCAGATTTGAACTGACCATTGAAATGAATATTTATAAAAGTTGATAATATTGCAGTAACTTGAAAGAGGCAAAACATCTCTAATGAACTTTTTGCTTTGGAAATAGTTTTGTTTTTAAAAATGTTAGCAATGAGTTCTTCTTAACTGAATTTGATTAAGTTGTACAGGAAAGATATCAATTTAGACAACAATTGGCTTATTTACAATTAGTAAAACCATGAAAATAAAGTAGAATTTGTCTATATTTTTCACACTGGATAGCTACATTTTTTCTCTTCAATCAACAATGAAATCTCAAATATTTGGTAGTCCTAAAAAAAGGCATGAAACTATCTGATAATAAGGTACAAATTCAATGATATGATCACTAAACGCTGTGTAATGGGTTGTAATTGGATTAACAAAACTCTAGAGCTACTTATGACTGAACATAATGTTTCAGAGTAAAAAGATCTGTGGCTGCTCACAGAAGAATGGTAAGCTTCACAGTTATGTACATAAATCTAAAAGGCAAATATTCACTAGATACTATTGGTATGGTTACTACGACATTACTATTTCTTGAATCCAATATATAAGTAAATGACAAAACTATTAGCTTACATTCAAATGTTACTGAGATTTGAAGCACCACTGTCAAAAATATGTGTAATTGGGCTGGAGATTTAGCTCAGTGGTTCCGGCACCTGCCTTGCAAGTGCAAGGCCCTGAGTTCGATCCCCGGTGACCTCATACAAAGCTGGGTGTGGTGATTCACACCCACCAGCAATCAATACCATATACCACTGTGACAGGCATGGTGGCTCACGCTTGTAATCCCAGCACTCAGGAGGCAGAGACAGGAGGATTGCTGAGTTTGAGGCTTGCCTGGGCTACATGGTGAGCTGAGGGTCAGCCTGAACTACAAAGTGAGACCCTGTCTCAAAAAAAAAAAAAAAATCCAGGTTTCTATAAAACAATCAATATATTCCTTCTTGAGTCAGAGTAACTGTAGTTTTATGTAAATATACAACTCTTTAATGTTAGATATATAATCTAACAAAAACTGAAAGGACCTTAATCTGCAAAGTAAATTGGATACGTAGATTTGGAAGTCCCTCACCAAGAGCATGTATTATTTTGTAACTGGAGATCAAAATAAATATTTGCAGATTAGAAGGCAGAGATTGGTTGAATTTACGAATTGTTAACCATTATTTGCTATAGTTCTCTAGGGGTAGTGACACTTTCTTGTTCCACTAGACTTAGCCATGAGAGCTGTCTAGAGAGTCTCACACTGCTACTCCTCTCACAAGCATACGTGTGCACTCTACTTGTGTGGCTTCTGCATTTTACCTTGGAAAAAAAGCACATGTCATGGAACAGCTACTGTTCCCCTGTGGGACAGTGCTGAGTACATATATGAAGACCAGCAATGACCAGAATCACTATAGCTGACCTTACTAAGTCATGTTTGGTTTCCTTAAGTATTGTGATTTTGGACTTTACAATCTCATGTATTAGAATAAATATATGCATTATTTTATTTAAATCGTGTAATATTTTGAATTAGCTCATTCTTTTCAGATGAATTCAATGTCATGTATAGCCACAACAACCAGACATACATCAGAAACTGTTGGTATGGCTATAAAGACATATGGCTATGGCTGATGGTATATTTTTAAAGGTTATATAGTGTTAATAAGCAAAGATGTTTCATATTAAATTCTGAATCTAAATCTCTGCTAATTTCACTTATACTAAGTGGGCTCTCCCATAGGGATCCTGGCTGGTTTTAATAGGTATCCTCCCCACTCCGGACTTGCGTAGTTGTACCACAAGAACGTTTTCCTCACTGGACAAACAGATGGACAGACCCTATTGCACAATTTCCTACATTGGGCATAAATATTCAGATCCTAAAAGGAGCTGTCCTAGAAACCCTGACACTGTAGGTTAATTGAGCTGATGATGAATTATACACCTGCAAGGATGAAGGCCATGCCAACGTCTTCATGTAATGCTTAATACATTCTCAAGGCACCTTGTCCTAACCTGGAGCCTGAGAGCATAGATATTTTAGATTTCTGCTTGCTTGGAAGTCTTCTTCTGATATAAAGTTGGTAATGGTTAGTTGTATAAGTCAGTCCCTTTGTGTTGCATTTAGTACTCCTACTAAGATTTGGTTGTTTTGTTTTGTTTTGTTTTGTTTTGTTTTTTTTGAGACAGGGACTCACTTTGTAGTTCAGGCTGACCCTGAGCTTACTATGTAGCTCAGGCAAGCCTCAAACTGAGCAATCTCCTGTCTCTGCCTCCTGAGGGCTGCGATTACAGGCGTGAGCCACCACTGCCGGCAACTCCTACTCAATTTTTTGAGAGTGACTTGTGAAAAAAAAAAAAAAGGTAGAAAGAGAGAACTAAATAAAGCAAATTTCATGTAATAAATTAAATCTTCACAGAAATGTGATCCGGAATAATTCAAATACCATGAGTCTTTCTTACCAACTCAAAGCCTCCTTTCTCATCCCAAGACATTTTCAGATGCTGCAAAAATTCAGTGCACTGGAAGAGTGCTTCCCTGAACTTATGGAGGAAAACTTAAACAACCATCATGCTAGAGCTCAGCATCCCCAGATGGTATACTTTTCTCCTGCAGGCCAGCTGTCCCTGCTCGAGGTATTAGCCAGTTCTCAGCTTCACTCTAGAAACTACCTTTAAAATTAAGACACAAGGTCAGAAACTGATTTTATGATCGATCTTATCTACCATCTTTTCAAAGGCTTTATATTTATCTGTCACCTCTAATTGCATTCAGACACTCCAAGTCTCTGGCAGGCCATTTCGCTGCCCATGTTCAAGGTTACCCAGTATCTCTAAACTCTCCTAACAACCAAACATTCAGATCTGTATCTTAGCAGCAAACATTTATTGTAAAAGAAATATTATGTAAATTCCAAAGCAACCATACAAAGTAATGCAAAGGGTATCTTTACCTTTTTGATCTAAAACCAAACCTCAAACTGCCTTTTACCCCTACTCAAGAATCATTTGGAGCAATATTTCTTTGAAGATAATACAGTGTTAAAAGGTACTTCAGTTAATCTTTGGGCCCCACATGCTAATAAATTTACATGAATACTAAGTATAAACCCCACATCATTATCTGAAAAAATGAACTAAATTATCACATTGATATTCCAGTGCCCCTTGTTGAGGATAGGGAATGAGGAATTGAATCTATAATATCTATAATAGACTCTGTCTTACAGTAAGAAATTTTCACCTTTATCTACTCACCCTTGGACACTCAGTGGAGGCAGAAGTAAACCTATGGATTTGTGTAAGACTAAATAGCCACAGATTCCTTAGTGACCACTTACCACTGTCTCATCCCTGGTCCAGCCTCAGTCTGATGTTCTCACTTGGTTTGTAGTAGTTGAGCTTTGCTCAACTTCTGTTTTAATGTCATTGTACCCTCAGTCATAATTTCTTTCTCCATTTATATTTAAGAGAAGATGACTTACAAATATTCACAGACTTTAGATGAGAGGTCTCTATCAATATTTCCCAAGCCCTCAAAGCTGTTCTTTAGTTCTTATTTAGGCTCCACTCTTGTATAATATGCTTATGACTTTTTAATTTGGAACCAAACTGAAAAGAGTGCTATTATAGACTCACTTGTCCTTCTAAATGCCCTAACTAAGCAGGTGCACAAAACCTTCAAATGTGTAATTCATAAGTATGAATAATTATTACCTACTTCAGCCATAAAATATCTCATGGCACTCAAAAACTTTCTCCAAAGGCCTTGAGTTGATTGGGTTCATTTCTATTCCAAGAAACAAAGAATAAACACACAAAAAATTTAGAGATTGCTAATTATTGCTGCCAATGACCCTAGCCACGCCTTTATATGGTCTCAGATACAGACTCAGAATCTCTCTGCCCTCTTAGAGACTGACCTCTTTTGAAGCATTAAAGTCAGCTCACAGTTCACTGAATTTTGGCCAACACTTCTACCTGTATTGCTAAGTAGTTAGTGAGACTGCTGTCAGTGTTCTACAACAAATTTTTGTCTCCAGTTACATTCTGAAGAATATTTCTCACATCATTTATACTCTATAACATCAGGCATGCCCCACACTCACACCACATGTAAGAGCCACAGCTGCCACCCGAATTGAGAGAGCTAGTATCTGCCCACTAGGCTCTTCCATCTTCACCTTGGCAGAAAGGGAAGTGCCATTCTTTACAGACTCCAGATATGCTTTGGAGTCTGCCATGTTGGTACATAGTAGAAGTCTGATTAATTCTTGAATTCTACTAGTGCTCCCTTTTTCCACAGGCATGTAATTGTGGTCTTATTATTGCTGATTCATCTCTCACAGACATGATTCTTATTTTATCACTCTCCAAAGAGAATGGCACTATAACTATGCAACAGCAGGGCTAAGAATACTGAAAACTGGTGGGGAGTCATATTTCTTGTGCCTCACTAAAATTCCTGCCTTGATTTCTGACTGATATTAGTTATATTATGCAGAGGCATCACAATTAGGTAAAAAAGAGTCCCAGACAATTTTCCAAACATTGGACTAAGTGAACTTCTCATAGGCCCTGCTTCTTGACCTGTTTGCTTGTATATATGTCTAAATAAATGAACCATTTATGTGTATACGTGAGTGTGTGTGCATGCATGCATGCATGTGTGTGTGTGTGTGTATGTGTGTGCCAGGGATTGAACTCGAGATCTCATGCCTGCAAGGCAGGGGCCGGAGCCACTGAACTAAATCCTTGGCCTGGTATCTAACGAAAGGAGACAGATGTGCACTGATGGTGCAATGAAGGAAGTAAATGGAAACTAGGTTACCATGGAATGTACAAAATTTCTGACTAAATTATTTCCTAGTATAGTACTTAGAAATCTGACTGAATTTCTGGTGATAATAGGCATCCTCCCAAAAATTCTCTAAGACACGCATATCATTTACTACACTCTCAATGGAGTTTGTAGTTTTACTTCTTGGTTTCAGTCTATTCTTATTTCTTGGTTATTGTTTTCATGGTTAACAGGTGGATTAGATATTATTCAAAAACCTGTGTTAATGCAACAAAAGTAATAAAGAAACTAATAACTGAGGAGATCCCTCCTTTTGTCATTTCTTTGTGAGCAAATTAGACCAAGCATCTTTTACAGCTCTCAAAAATTATGAGCTAGTCATTAAATTTCATACTTTCTACCATCATCAATCTTCTGGGAAAATGAAAGATAGAAAATTAGACATTAGAATAATTCTACAAAGAAAGTCTATCAGAAAATTTGACTATAAATGCCAGAAGCATTGCCTCTTCCTTTATAAAAATGGGGCACACATATTAATACTTTTTGAATGATTTGATGTTCTATGCTTACTAACATCCTATCGTTGAATTAAGCAAGCACCATGAACACAGTGAAAAGTTCAATTCTATAATTGTCTATATAAGAGCTATTAAACTTGCTGCATATTATTGATAGGTTTTATATAGCCACTCTCTTAACCAACCAACAAGTCTTGCTCTTGCTTTTGAGCAAGAGATCAAATATGCATCAAGTCTTTTACAAGAAAGTATATACTGGCACCCGGTATGCTTAAAACTTATGGAATATTACTAACTACCTACGTGTCATAAAGTAAAAGGAAAATGTCCCTAGATTCTCAAGATTTATCCTAAGACAGGTCTAGATAATCATATGAAGAAAAATTAAAAAGATCATCTTTATAGGAGACAAAAACAGTGTTTTCAGAATCTATACACACATTCCCAAAAAGG
>PVIC010056560.1:0-10871 GCA_004025085.1 Thryonomys swinderianus
CCTCATCCTTCCTTCCTTCCTTCCTTCCTTCCTTCCTTCCTTCCTTCCTTCCTTCCTTCCTTCCTTCCTTCCTTCCTTCCTTCCTTCCCTCCCTCCTTCCTTCCTTCCTTCCTTTCAAGACAGGGTCTTGCTTTGTAGTTTAGGCGACCCTGAGTCACTGTGTAGCCCAGGCAAGCCTGAAACTCACAGCAGTCCTCCTGCCTCTGCCTCCCGAGTGCTAGGATTACAGATGTGAGCCACCACGCTCACTCCGCATTGTGGTGTGTGGTAATGATTGCTGGTGAGCAGGCATTGTGATATGTGGCACCAGGGATTGAACTCAGGACCTTGCACTTGCAGTATAGATGCTGGAACCACTGAGCTAAATCCCGAGCCCTTCATACTTTATTTTTTATTAGTTAATAACCATAATGTAAACTATGGATTTAATGAACTCTTTTTGCTATTTTTAATATCACTAATGTTTTAAAAGAATGAAATCAAACCTAGATTAGGTCTTAACATACATTTCCTCATAAAAACTAACATTTATTATTGTTTTACTCATGAATGCTTTGTAAGTAACATTTATTATTAACCCAATTTGAAATTTATTTAAAATTTTCTTACATAACATTTTCATTAAATTTTCTTGAAGCTCAGATGTATTAGATTTTCTCTAATCAACTGGTTCCACAAAATGAGAATTAATTTTTAATTTTGACATGGATAATATTTAATAAATGAGGACTGTGACTAGCACATGATGACCTTATAATCTTGATACATCTCATTTCTTTTTATAGTTTAAATTTGAATTTCATAAGTAATAATTAATGTTCCATGTACTTTGGAGCCTACTCTCTCTACATAGATTGATTTATGATATGTGAAGCCATTATCATTTCTACTAGAAGACAAAGAGAAAGAACACAGAAGTTATTTGATAATATATTTAGTTATATTGGGAAAGCAAAAGGGTATCCTTACCCACTAAAAGCCTCAGAAACCAAATATGTTTTACCTTGTTATAGTACTGCTTTAGAGACTAAGTGGAAGTAAATGTACAATATTAAAAGCCTAACATTCACTTGTTTTCAGCAATTCTTAAGACACTTTTATTTATATTCAGCCTGTGTGTTCTTTTTCACAGCCTTTTCCTGGTTCATTTTTTGGTTTTTCTGACTTGAGTTTCTCTAAGCTATCCTTTGAACTACCGGCCTATTTATATTGTTTCTAACCTCAACTCAATGTTTTTTTCTTTAGAAAGAGTTGTTTTCCTCCATCTCTGCTGCTATCTACTTATCTTGTGTAAAGCTTTCCTTAATCCAGTGCTTTCCCTTCAAGATAAAGCCTGTTCCTTCCCTCAAGGATGAGCCAACTGTTGTATCCATCTGGGTATGCACTGCGCTGTAACACCACAGCTAATAAGGAAACTTAAACTTGTATCAGTAAAGAATGAGAAGAGTAATGTTTAGAAGGGAGAGCAAAAACGTTTATTTGTGGGAAAAGAAAAAAAAACTACTCTGAGAGACAGGAGAGAGAGAGGAGGTCTGAAGCCAGAAAAACTGGAGGATTTTTGTCTTTAGCCCTATTTCTTACTGTGGCAACAAAGAGACTCCTTCCAGTTTAATACAACCTGATTGGCTATTTCAGGCCCTAAGAGCCTCCATAGTCTATGTGTAAATTTCTACGGGAGCTTTATTTGGTTTTCTTTGTCCTGTTAGGCCCTACCCCTGAAATTAACAGGTTTGTTAAAAGGTCTTTACATAAGAAAAACATAATGAGGGTTGGAGGTTTAGCTCAGTGGTTCCAGCGCCTACCTTGCAAGCGCAAGGTCCTGAGTTCGATCCCCAGTAACCACATACAACGCTGGGCGTGGAGACTCATGCCCACCATCAATCAATACCGCATGCCACAATGCCGGGTGTGGTGGCTCACGCCTGTAATCCCAGCATTCTGGAGGCAGAGGCAGGAGGATTGCTGAGTTCGAGGCTTGCCTGGACTACATAGTGAGCTCAGAGCCAGCCTGAACTACAAAGCGAGACCCCGTCTCAAAAAGGAAAAACAAAAACAAAAAAACAAAAAACATAATGAGAGATTATATATAACATAATATGTGTTGGGGGTGTATGTCCTAGTGTGAATATGTATTTTATATATAAAGTGTTTTTCCTATTTTGTATCCTCTCCCCTTTGGCTCTTTTGTACTTTACTGCACGGTGGGGAGAGGTAACTAACTTTAGCGGGGGCATCTGGCTTATTAGCTCTCTTGCTTGTCCTCTTACTTGCTTCCTCTAACAAGGATTTAACTCTTTCTAATCAGTATTTGCCAGAAAGCATACTGAGGGCTTCATCTTATCATTTCTCTACCTATCAATTTGTCCCCTTTCCTGTGTAACTGTCAGCAAAGTATGACAACAAATGCCCTAAGATGTAGCTGCTTTAGTCTCAAGAGGCAGAGAGATTTGTGCACTGCCCCAATCTCTTATAAGATAGGAACACATGAATAAAACATGAACATACGCTATTCTAAGAACTGTCATTTCTACATATAACATCTAAGGCTCCCTATAGGAATCGGATAGTTGATGCATGCCTGTATAGGAAACATGCACACACACACACACACTCACACAGTGTCTTCTAAAAACAATTACTTCTACACATACTATCTAAAACTCCCTATAAAAACTGGGTAGTCGATGGGATAGCTCAGTGGTTCCTACGCCTGCCTCACAAGCGCAGGATCCTGAGTTCATCCCCATAACCACCTACAATGCTGGGCGTGGTAACTCACACCCACCAGCAATCAATATCACATACCACAGTGCCAGGCATGGTGGTTCAGGTTTGTAATCCCAGCCCTCAGGAGGCAGAGGCAGGAGGATTGCTGAGTTTGAGTTTTGCCTGGGCTACATAGTGAGCTCAGGGCCAGCCTAAACTACAAAGCGTGACCCTGTCTCAAAAAAAAAAAAAAATTGGGGAAGTTGGGTATGGTAGCACACACTTATAATCCTAGCACTCTGGAAGCTGAGGCAGGAAGATCCCTGCAAGTTTGAGGCCAGCCTAAATTATACAGTGGGACCCTGTCAAAAAACAACAAATAGGGCTAGGGATTTAGCTCAGTGGTTCTGGCAACTGTTTGGCAAGTGCAAGGTCCTGGTATTACATACCACAGTGTGGGGTGTGGTGGCTCATGCCTGTGATCCCAGCACTCAGAAGGGAGAGGCAGGAGAATTACCAAGAGTTCAAGGCTAACCTGGAGTACATAGTTAGTTCAGAGCCCATCTGAACCACAAAAGCGAGACCCTGCCTTAAAACAAAACAAAACACACACACACGCATACAACAACAACAACTAAAAATATAATTGGATAGACTGGTGTTTGCCTGCTTTTTCAGTGTTCTGGAAAGCTGAGGCAGGAGGATGGCAGGTTTGAGCCCAGCCTGGGCAGTTTAGTGATTTAATAAGACTGTCTCAGATGAAGTATTAAAAAAATACTGCAGATGAAGCTCAATTCAGTTTAACTGGTTTAAGTTCCCAGTTCTAGGGGTAGAGTGGAAAGGGATGGCCAGCAGTGGAGAGGGGGACAACATCCCTATAGGAAAGAAAAAAAACAAGAAAATACTTTTGCTAAAAATATAGATCTTACCCTTAATAATAATAAATAGTAGAACATAGATTTCAGTTTGACATATACTCTTGTGGATTTTTAAATTTAGATTTATTATCTGCATACCTAAAGTAGTCTTTGTGGAACCACTTCCACAAGAAATAGACCACCTTTTTTTTGAGACAAGGTCTTGCCTTGTAGTTCAGGCTGGTCCTGAGCTCAGTATGTAGCCCAGGGAAGCCTTGAACTCAGCAATCTCCTGCCTCTGCCTTCCAAGTGCTGGAATTACAGGCTTGAGCCAACAAGTCCTGTATTTGTGGTATGTGGGAATGATTGCCGGTGAGTGTGAGCCTCCACGCCCGGTGTTGTATGTGGTTAGTGGGGATCTACCAAGACCTTGTGCTTTCTAGGCAGGCGCTGGAACCACTAAACTAAATCTCCGGCCCTAGGCCTCCTATTTTAAAAACATATCTCCAGCCCTAAAAATATATGTACTGCTTTTAACTTTTTTTTTTAATTTTTTGAAACAGCGTCTTGCTTTATAATTCAGGCTGACCCTGAACTCACTATGTAGCCCAAGTTACCTTAGAACTCACAGCAATCCTCCTGCCTCTCCCTTCTGAGTGCAGGGATCACAGACGTGAGGGAGCCACCACGCCTGGCATTCTGGTATATGGTGCTAGAGATCAAACTTGGGACTTTGTGCTTGCCAGGTAGATGCCGGAACCACTGAGCTAAATTCCCGATCCATTCTTTTAACTTTAAAGCTGGAAAAATTTACAATTTCAAAAACTTCTCTATTACCAGGTATATTCTATAGTTCATGTATTGATATATAAAAGCAATCACAGCCGGGTGTGGTGGCTCACGCCTGTAATCCCAGCACTTGGGAGGCAGAGACAGGCGGATTGCTGAGTTCGAGGCTTGCCTGGACTACATAGTGAGCTCAGAGCCAGCCTGAACTACAAAGCGAGACCCTGTCTCAAAAAAAAAAAGCAATCACAATGTGAAAAATGGAAACTAAAATTTTTCATGTCTGTCTGGAACATTGTTTCCATTTTTAGTAATTTTATGGAATAAAACATGTACAAAATATAAAATTATTCTGCCGAGTAAAATGTTGGTTTATTATTTTAAAACATTGATAAATGTACTTTTGAAATTGATGTATTATATTTTACTTTTTACATAGACACTTGTATGATTATTGTGTCAAATAATTTAGCCTAAATGATGAGATACCAGAGGGTTCCACTTTACAAAATTCCATTGGGTTAAAGCCAAGGGCTTCATACCACCTACTGAGAGTAATTATTTCTATATACTAAAATTACTTGAAATGTGTTATTGCTTTTATAATTGAATGTTATGTTATTTTAAATTGTTTGCAAAATACTGAAACCGAAGACCATGTTTTAAAAGTTTATATCTGAGGATAAAATAGTCTCAGACTGTCTGTAGCCTGCTAGGACCTGCTTCTAGATCACTATGTCTCAACTTTTTTAGAACTTATGTCTCAACTTTTTTAGAACTAAAATGTGGCCTAAGGTCATGTGTTTCTATCTTTTCTTTTACACTATTCTATAGTATGGCATGATGTTATCATTAAGTAAGTGAATACAATGATTTGCTTTTTCTCTGTCTCTGTGGGTCTCCTCTACAAAAGTCTGTAGCTCTATCCATTTTTTCAGGTTTTCTTTTATTTCAGATGAAGAACTTTGCTGCACTGATTGAGATACTCACCCTCCTTCAGAAAGCTCCTTAGCTGCAATTCTCATTTGGTTGTTCAGCCAGCAGTTGCTGAAGTTCCCCTGTAGACAGACAGTTCCTCTGAGTGTTCCTCCACCAGATCCTCAGCATCACCACTGTCTACCAGTGGTTCTGCCACTTGCCTAGCAAGCACAAGGTCCCTGGTTCAATCCCTGGTAACCACATACTACAGTATTAGGTGTGGTGATTCACACCCACCAAGGATCAGTACCACACACCTCATTGCCTGGCTGGTGGCTCACGCCTGTAATCCTAGCATTTGGAGGAAGAGGCAAGAGAATAGCTGAGTTTGAGGCTTGCCTGGGCTATGTAATGAGTTCAGGGTCAAGCTGAACTACTTACAAAAAACGAGACCCTGTTGCAAAAAAAAAAATCATTGGGCCGGAGGGTTAGCTCAGTGGTTCTGGCTCCTGCCTTGCAAGCACAAGGTCCTGAGTTCGATCCCTGGTAACCACATATAACGGTGGGCGTGGAGACACGCCCACCAACAATCAACACCGCATACCACAATGCCGGACGTGGTGGCTCATGCCTGTCATCCCAGCACTCGGGAGGCAGAGACAGGAGGATTGCTGAGTTCGCGGTGGTTTGCCTGGGCACCATAGTGAGCTCAGTGCCAGCCTGAACTACAAAAGCGAGATCCTGTCTCAAAAGCAAAAAAAAAAAAAAAAAAATCATTAATGAGTTTAATAGCAGATTTGATATAAGAAGTTAGATTAGGGAACTAGAAGTAAAAAACATGAATTTCTAATTAGATTGGGTTCCCAACACATGAGAATTAGTGTTATTCTTTCTTTCTTTCTTTTTCTTTTTCTTTTTTCTTTTTGTTTGTTTTTTGAAGCAGGGTCTCACTTCTTAGTTCAGGCTAGCCCTGAGCTCACCTATGGAGCCCAGGCAAACCTCGAACTCAGCAATCCTCCTGCCTCTTCCTCCCGAGTGCTAGGATTACAGGTGTGAGCCCCACACCTGGCTGTGTTATTCTTTCTTATATTGATACTAGTTCCTCCTTTATTCCCTTATCCTTAGCACAAGCTTCACTTCTTTATCTTTTAATTTTTTAAAATTGATTTTATTGGCACATTTTATATATATATTATGATCCCATTCAACATTGAAAATTTGTATCAGTACATTACATTACACATCTTGATTCTCATTTTTTCCCATTCCCTGCCCTCCCTACCACCCTTCGCCCCCTATATAAATAAGCTCTGTTTCCTTTTTTTTTTTTTTTTTTTGAGACAGGGTCTCGCTTTGTAGCCCAGGCAAGCCTCGAACTCAGCAATCCTCCTGTCTCTGCCTCCCAAGTGCTGGGATTACAGGCATGAGCCACCACACCCAGCACTGTGGTATGTGGTATTGATTGTTGGTGGGCATGAGTGACCACGCCCAGCATTCTACATGGTTTCTGGGGATCGCACTCAGGACCTTGTGCTTGCGAGGCAGGCGCTGGAACCACTGAGCCAACCCTCCAGCCCCAGTTTGCTTCTTTTTCATGGAATAATATTCCATTATATAAGTTTACCAGAGTTTGCTTATTAATGCAATAGTTCCTGCCCTTGGAGTTTGTCTTTATTTTCTGGTTATTACTGACAAAATCTCTATACCATAGACCATAGAGTCATGTTGTCTTTTTTTTTTTTTTTTTTTGAGACAGGGTCTCACTTTGTAATTCAGGCTGGCCCTGAGCTCACGATGTAGCCCAGGCAAGCCTCGAATTCAGCAATCCTCCTGTTTCTGCCTCCCGAGTGCTGGGATTACAGGCATGAGCCACCACGCCCAGCATTGTATGTGGTTGTCGGGATTGAACTCAGGACCTTGAGTTTGGGAGGCAGGCACCGGAACCACTGAGCTACATCTTTGGCCTGTCATGTTGCCTCTTAATTCCAATCCCAAATGGTATTGCTTAATACATTTTATTTATTTTTGTTTTATTTTATTTTTTCTTTTTTTTTTTTTTTTTTGAGACAGGGTCTCGCTTTGTAGTTCAGGCTGGCCCTGAGCTCACTATGTAGCCCAGGCAAGCCTTGAACTCAGCAATCCTCCTGCCTCTGCCTTCCAAGTGCTGGGTTTACAAGTGTGAGCCACCACACCCAGCTGTTTTGTTTTATTTTTTAAAACAGGGTCTTGCTTTGTAGTCCAGAATGATCTTGAACTCACTGTGTACTCTCGGCTCGTTTTGAACTCTTGGCAATACTCCTACTTCAGCCTCTTGAGTGCTGGGATTACAGGTGTATGCTACCTTTCCCATAATGCTTAATGGATTTTAAAAGTCCCTTTAAATAGAAACAAAGCTTATTTATATGGGGGAGGGGAGTAGTGGGGCTCAAGGGAGAGCAGAGGAATGGGAGAAATATAAATCAAGATACATCATATACAGGTACAAATTCTCAATGATGAATCTGATCATGATGTATACCTAAATGTACCAATAAACTTAAATGTTTAAAAAAAAAGTCCTTACAATATTGAACCATTTAAAACTGTATAATTTTTTTTTTTGAGACAGGGTCTCGCTTTATAGTTCAGGCTGGCTCTGGCTCACTATGTAGTTCAGGCAAGCCTCAAACTCAGCAATCCTCCTGTCTCTGCCTCCCAAGTGCTGGGATGACAGGCATGAGCCACCACGCCTGGCTAAAACTGTATAATTTAACTGCTCGTACATCGGAGAATTATTTTGATAATATTCTTAATAAAATATTTGATATTTTCTTTCAAAATATTTTATGTTTTATTTTTAATACATACTTTTTCTTTAATTTAGATGGGTCTAGGAAAGTCAATCCAAGCAATTGCGATTGCTTACTTCTACAAAGAGGAATGGCCTCTTTTAATAGTGGTCCCTTCATCTCTGAGGTATCCTTGGATAGAAGAAATAGAGAAGTGGATCCCAGAGCTAGAGCCTGAAGAAATCAATGTTATTCAGAACAAAACGGATGTTGGGTAAGAACAACTTCTCCATTTTTTTTTTTTTTTTTTGAGACAGGGTCTCTCTTTGTAGTTCAGGCTGGCCCTGAGCTCACTATGTAGCCCAGGCAAGCCGCCACGAACTCAGCAATCCTCCTGTCTCTGCCTCCCGAGTGCTGGGATGACAGGCGTGAGCTACCACTCCCAGCACTGTCAACTTCTCCATTTTTAAGAAAAAAAGAAATGCTTGTATGTATTTACTATATATTCATGTTTAGAACAAAATATTACCTACAGTTTATCATTTAGAAAAAAGAAATTGGGGACCAGGTATATAGTTCAGTAGTGGTGCATCTGTCTGGCAAATACAAGGTCCTGAGTTCAACCCTCAGTACCAAAAAGCAAAAAGAAATAAGAGAGTGAGGTGGAGAATTTTATTTTACTGTTTAAAATAAGAATTAATGATTTGAGCCAGGTGAATCCCAGCACACAGGAGGCAGAGACAGGAGGATTGCTGAGTTCCAGGCTTGCCTGGGCTCCATAGTGAGCTCAGGGCCAGCCTGAACTACAAAGCAAGACCCTGTCTGAAGAAAAAAAAAAAAAGAATTAATGATCTGAAACCCAATAATCTTTTTATCGCTGTTTCTCTATTTTATATTTTATTTAATTTGGGTTTTTTTGAGACAGAGTCTTGATATATATTTTACTTTGAGCTCACATATAGCCCAGGCTGTTCTTGAACTAGTAGCAGTCTTCCTATCTCAACATCATGCTAGGGATGTAGGTATGCACCATCACACCTGGCCTTTGTGGTAGATTTTAAAAGTAAATGTCAAAGTATATACTTTTAAAAATATGCAGATATTGTATATCTATAAACTGTCATCTTAAATATATTTGAAATAATTATTTTTAGAATTAAGTGTAAATTTTACAGCTTTTCAAAGATTAACTTGAAGCTGTAAGAATTTTCATTTGTTTAGTTATTTATTTATCTATTTATTTATTTATTTATTTTGAGACAGGGTCTCGCTTTATAGTTTGGGCTGACTCTGAGCTCACTATGTAGTCCAGGCAAGCCTCGAACTCAGCAATCTTCCTGCCTCTGCCTCCTGAGTGCTGGGATTACAGGCGTGAGTCACCACGCCCTGCATTGTGGTATGCAGTATTAATTGCTGGTGGGCGTGAGTCTCCACGCCCAGCATTGTATGTGGTTACCAGAGATCGAACTCAGGACCTTGCACTTGCGAGGCAGGTGCCGGAACCACTGAGCTAACCCTCCATCCCAAGTTTTCATTTATTTATCTTTTTGGTACTGAGGATTGAACTCAGGACCTTGTACTTGAAAGCCACTGCGTTACATATCCAGCCATATAAAAGCTTTTTTTTTTTTTTTTGGAGACAGGGTCTCACTTTGTAGTTCAGGCTGGCACTGAGCTCACTGTGTAGCCCAGGCAAGCCTTGAACTCAGCAATCCTCCTGTCTCTGCCTCCTGAGTGCTGGGATTACAGGGGTGAGCCACCACGCCTGGCTATAAAAGCTTTTATAATCAACAACCATGGTAGATTTTTGCTTTTCAAGTTGTTAATATGCAATATTTTGAGTACAATTAAAAATTAAAGTAGAAAGTTTAATTTTATTATGTTGTTATAATTTTGGTTTTTTATCCCTGGAAAATATGTGCTTGGTGATTGTTTGAAGTCTTTGCTCTAAAAATCTATCATATTATGGCTACTATTTTTTCACATTTTCCTTTCTAGCCAGTAGACTAAATCAATCAATTTGAAAATTAATGTGATTACGTTGAATGTCTAAATGATATAAATTATCATTTTTCCAAAGGTTCAAAGCTGTTTCTCAGATTTAAAAGCAATATATCTACCTGAATAAAACATCTGTTAGTTTTCAATAATGTTTTAGTTGTATTATTATTATTATTATATTACACTACATTCATTAATACTGTTAATGTAAAGAATATTTGTAGAAAGAACTTTGGCCTTCATGAATTCAGAATTCAATATCTTAGAAAGGATATTTTCTCTTTCAACCTTGGAATCCTAATTCAGTACCTTTTATCTCTATAGGCCTATGAAAATTTAAACAGTATTTGTGTGGTTAATATAAGATGTGGGCAGTCATTATAAATAGATTTCCCTCCTCCAATGAAAGTGCTTAAAATTGCAAAAAGAGCCCAGGAATTTAGAGAATGTTTAATTCATTTATTTTCTTTTATTGGAAATCCAACTCAGAACTGTGCGCTTGCCAGGCAGGCGCAGCACCGCTGTGCTCCAGCCTTGGCTTGAGAATGTTGAATTTACTAAGTCATCCATAAATGTTTTCTGTTATCTACACCCTATGTAAATATCTACATTTAAATGTTTTTGAAATTTGTTTCCTTTGTTGTCTTATATAAGCATTTAGGACATGAGAGATGTTTTGTTTTTGCTTTGCACTACTGGAGATTCAACACAGGGACTTTACTCTGGGCTATGTGTCTCTGCCCTTTTTCATTTTGAAAGTCTTGCCATGCTGTTAAACTGCTTCAGCTGGTCTGGGTCTGTCTGTTTTCTTTCTTTCTTTCTTTCTTTCTTTCTT
>PVIC010056561.1:0-10907 GCA_004025085.1 Thryonomys swinderianus
AAAAAAAAAAAAAAAAAAAAAAAAAAAAAAAAAAAAAAAAAAAAAAAAAAAAAAAAAAAAAAAAAAAAAAAAAAAAAAAAAAAAAAAAAAAAAAAAAAAAAAAAAAAAAAAACAACCTGACAAAGGAAAATAACAGAAAAATCTATGTTATGTCAATTCCAATCAAAAGAAGGCTGGTATATTACACAGTTGATTTCAAAGTGGAGACTATTAATGGAGGGAAAAGTTTCTAACACAATAATAAAGCATAAAGGCAAGTGAGGACAAAATACTTCAACCAAGTAGTTGCGTATCTCATAGCACTGTTTCAGAGTAGTATATGAAACAAAACTTGACAGTTTCAAAGGAAACAAATCACTGTGTTTGCAATGCTGAGAAGCTCAGTATCTGCCTCACAATAACTGATGGAATGCATAGAAAGTAGGTTAGGTTATAAAAGATTTCAACATTATCAAACACACTGACCTAAATGACAGTTATAGAAATAAGGGAGTTAAATTAGAAAACAATATAATGAAAGAATTTTGGAAAACTCCCCAGACACTCAGAAGCTCTGTAAGGCTCTTCTGAATAAAGTACGGAGCCAAAGAAAATTAATTTAACCAAATGAAAACATACAAAAATACTGAAATCACATTAAATAGTAATTAAAGGTCAGTTTATAGCACTGAATACCATATTAGGAACAACTCAAACAACAATGAATTTGGCATCCACTTCAAGGAAATAGGAAAAAACCAAATTAGATTCATGCTAAAAGCATGACACAAAAAAATAAAATTAATAAATTAGGGAAATTTATCAAAATGAGCTGGTTTGTAATTTTTATCATCTTCTTTGTACTTAGCTATATTTTCCAAAATGTCTACAGAGTCAGGTGTGGAGGCAGAGTAGAAAGACTGCCAGAAGTTAGAGGCCAGCCTGGAGTATACAGTGAGTTTAAGCTAGCCTGAATAGCAGAACACTGTCTCAAAACAAAGAAACAAACAAAATATCTTCAGAGAACATGTTATATTTTTTCACCCAGAGAAAGCACATGATATTATCTTAATTTTTAAACTTCAGGGCCAGGGATTTAGCTCCGTGGTTCTGGCGTCTGCCTCGCAAGCACAAAGTCCTGAGTTTGATCTCCAGTAACCACACACCACCATGCCGGGTGTGGTGGCTCATGCCTGTAATCCCAGAACTCAGGAGGTAGAGGCAGAAGGACTGCTGTGAGTTTGAGGCTCACCTGGACTATACAGGATCAGCCTGAACTACAAAGTGAGACTCTGTCTCAAAATAAAAAAAAAAGAACTTCAGGTTCTTGGTAAAAGGGACATTTGTTAAAAGACTACACAGATCAGCCATAGATCAAAGTATTTGGAAAGTCTATACCTGATAAACAACTGCTGTAACCAGGAAATATAACTTATAATCATTCACCAGTAGGAAAATAACCCAACTAAATAACAGTCTGAAATAGATACATCAACATAGAAGATATACACATGGTATATAAGCATATGAAAAGACATTCAATATCACTAGTCAGTAGAAAATATAAGTTAAAATCAGTTAGGCATCAGAACAGAACTATTAAAAACCTATAATGAAAAAGAATGACCATATACCAAATGATGAGAAGAATATACAGAAGGACTGGAACACTCTGCTTTGGGAAAGTAAACCATGCTGAAAACAGTTTGGCAGTTTAATAATTATACATCTATCACCTAATATTCTACTAGCAGTAGTTTACATAGAAAATATAAAAATACATGCCCAGGTAAGGACTTTGGACATGAAAGTTTATAGCAATTTTTATCTGTAATTGTCCCAAACTGGGAGCAATGCAAATTTATTTCAAGGTGAATAAACCGTGGAACAACCACATAAGAGAATGTTATCAGTAATAAAAAGGAATGTGGCATTCTCATTTGTTATAACATGAAAGAATTCAAAATTATGCTAAGCAAAAGCAGCCAGAGAACCCTCAAAAGTATGTACAGTTTGATTCCATTCACAATAATATAAACTAATCTTTGGATACAAAAGATTATTAGTGGTTTCCAGGGAAGGGGAATATGATACAGCAATGGAGGTGGGAACTTCAAAAGGCAACACATGTATTTCTTTTCTTGAGTGTAGTGGTAGTTTCACTGGTGTGTGTGCAGGTTCAGTCATGTTCTAGTCAGGACTCAACAAGGGCAGTCTACAGCACAACTGACAGTTATTACATAATAGCTAGAAAACAGAGCACATATATACAGCGTTTCTTGCAATTTTTTTTTTTTTGAGACAGGGTCTTGCTTTGTAGTTCAGGCTGGCTCTGAGCTCACTATGTAGCCCAGGCAAGCCTTGAACTCAGCAATCCTCCTGTCTCTGCCTCCCGAGAGCTGGGATGACAGGCGTGAGCCACCACGCCCAGCACTGTGGTATGTGGTATTGATGGCTGGTGGGTGTAAGTCTCCACGCCCAGCATTGTATGTGGTTACCGGGGATTGAACTCAGGACCTTGCACTTGCGAGGCAGGCGCCGGAACCACTGAGCTAACCCTCTGGCCCGTTTCTTGCAATTTTGTGTCACTACCAGGATGCAAGAGAAACCTGTGGGAGGAGTAATGAGACACTTGAGAAAATTCTAACTAGTGGTGGACTAGAAGAGAGGGTAAACAGGAAATAAGGTAAGCAAATCTTGAAGTGTAAATGCTTACTAAGGTGGTATGTTTTAATTAGTCTGAAGTGTTTGGAATGTGTTGTCTGCAAACTTAAGTTACTTAGATACTAAAGTAAACAAGCCTTATTGGGCTTGTTTAATCACACTAAATGAAGAAGAAAACCAGAATTTCTTATGTTGCTAGTTTGTACTAAAGGTAATGTTGTGTCACAGGCTGTTTGTAAAAGGATGTTGCTAAGGATGTGCCAATAATCAGTTACTTAGCTTCCAAGTCAAAACTCTTTCTGACAACATTATCCTGAAAGAATCAACTTAATCTGGTAGAACTAAAACTACTATTCTCTTCATTTGTTACCCCAAAACACCGGAAACTGAGGCAGGAGGATCACAACTTCCCGCCCCGCCTGAGAAATTCAGTGAGATTCTGTGTAAAAAAGAAAAAGCTTGGGGATGTAGTGCAGTGATAAGGCCCAAGGGAAATAGCTACTGGAGGAATGGAGGCTGCTGATCTAATGTTCTTAGGCTTCTTGTTGCAGTTAACAGCATTTTAACTGCAGACAGGGACACTAGGGTGAAAAGGAGAGAGGTACAAACTCAGCTGTTTCTTCTCAAGTTGCATGCACTGCTGCATGGCTGTGCACCATGTAGGAAGGGGCACTGGTATTGCTCAGAAGAGAAATCCATCTGAGACGCAAAATTCCAATAACACTGGGAAAGCCTGTTTTCTACTTCATGTACATAGGAGGAATGATTTATACATCCATCTAAAATGAGAAAATGACAATATCTAAATTTATAGGAGTTTATACAGTTTTTTCCATGTATGCTGTTTATTCTTACTGCCTCCCAACAAATAGGTTTATCCCTCAATTATAGATAAAAGCAAATGAGGCTCAGAAAGGGTAAGTGGCTTGCTCAGTCTTCAAGCTTAAGTGAAATAGAACTGTCAAAACCAGATCTAATTCAAACATCCATGTTCTTTCCATTCAATGATACTACCTTTAATTGTGCCAGGCTGCAAATGCTGTTATCGTACACCTCAAAGACAACATCTGATGATCCTCTGACAAATAACAATGTGAATGCCATAAAACATCAAATCCTAAAAGAATACTAATAAGACTGAGATTTGATGTTTCAAGAATTCAAGTGAATTATGTATGCTGCTAAAAGTTTAATTAGAAAAACAGAAAAGCTCCAGCTTTTTTTGGTGAAAACTATAAAGACTTACCTGAATGAAAAGGAAACTGTTGTTTGGCTTCACCTGTATGTGCATCCCAAATAATTGTAGTCTGAGATTAAAAGGAAAAGAAAGTTAAGTTGCTGTGAAGTTAAAAGAAGTTTATCACAAATTGGACACCTAAATTCATTAAAGCAGTATATAATGTCAGAGTGGATTTAAATATTTATTGTAGCCCAAATTGTTCAAGAAGGCTATTGTCCATTTTGTAATGAAATGATGAAAGTAATTTCTTCCCTGATGATTTTTTATCAGTTCCTCTATTTCAAGTAACAATTATTAGTTGCCAACAGAGTGTTTATATTAAATTGCTTTACAAAGTTGACTGCAATTGTGTTTCTAATGTAAGATTCTATAGCTGTTTGTTGTGAGGGCAATTCTTGATTAACAATGAAATCAACTAGTTATCAATAGTGGGTAAAGCACACATTTACCAAAAATAAGCAGCCTGAATTTGACAATATTTACAATAGCAACCTAAATCACTGTGGCAGTAATTATCAATAGGGCTTTCCTCTCCCCTTTCAAAACTTATTTTTCTTACTTCTTATAGTCAATGAATACAAAGCTTGAACCAGTTTTCTCTCCACTTTCCTCACCGCATATACAATTAATTATTAGCACATCTTTCCCAGCCTTAAAACAATCACACACTCTTGGTTATTTTGAAGGGTGTGGTAGACAGGATGAGACCCCATTTTTACCACATTCATCAGCCTTAGTAGGTGACAAGAGATAGTAAGGTCCCTGTGTTTCTTAGCTTAGGTTCTGCTAACCAACTGGCTCAAGGATTTCCTATGGAATCACTCACTCCTGAGCCAGATTCTCCCATGAGAAAAGTAGGGAAGCAAAAAATGCAAGATATATGACATTTCACAATAGCTCACACTGCAGCAAAACTGCGAAGTAATTCAGGAATAAAGAGACAGAATATCTAAGAAAGCATTCTATTATCATAAATTTGTATGTGAAATTCCCAAATGTGAATGTTCTGTTTACATGATTAGCAGGAAAGAAAGAAATTTTACTTTCAATTACAATCTGTAATACATTAACCTTTACAGAACTTAGTTTAAAGTCTGTTTACCTTATCTACTCCAGCACTTAGGATGAAATTTCCTTTCTTGTTCCATTTTAATGCAAATATAGGGCCTTTATGCTGCCCTAAGGTGCTAGCAAGATTACCTAAAATTCAGAAAGAAAGACTTTAAAATTACTTCAAACTTTAAAACTCAGACTAACCATAAAGTAAAAAGGAAAATGTTTCATTTACCATCTTTAGTCCATATTCTGGCAAATCCATCGTATGAACCAGTTGCTAGAAGTGTACCTTCACTCTGTAGAGAAACACATTTCTTTCATTATAATAACACAAATGTCATTTAATTGTTAAAACACCTCACATTTAAACATTCGTGAACACCAAGAAAGGCCTACAAAAACAATCATGGCTGAGAAAATAGGAGACTACCAAAACTCAGCAATGATAGTAGCAGCTCTGGGGACATAATCAACAATACAATTCTCCTGAATGCTTAAAGGTTTTTGTGTTCTTAGAGATACACCTGACTAAGGATGGACATAAAACAGTAGATTGGGAAGGGCATAAACATGATAACTTTAAAATGATTTAATACAAGAAAAAGCAAATCTTCTAAAAAAAATGCATGTATTCCAAGCAATACTTTTTTTTTTTTTGAGACCGGGTCTCGCTTTGTAGTTCAGGCTGGCCCTGAACTCACTATGTAGCCCAGGCAAGCCTTGAACTCAGCAATCCTCTTGTCTGCCTCCTGAGTGCTGGGATTATAGGGTGTGAGCCACCATGCCCGGCAATACTTTTTAAATATATTGTTACACACTGAGAACTTCCTAACTATCACATACTTGCCAATAAGAGTAGCAACGAAGGAAAAAAGCCAAAAAAATAGGACAAGTAGACTTTATAGTTAATGAAGTTCATACAATTGCACAGGACTATTTTATAAGGGAAAATCTATATAAATTTGTCTAAACTATTTCCTTCCTGTGCCTTGTTCAACAAATATGTAACAGACCACATGTTGCATTAACTGGACTGTTGCTGGGATGGGCAAATATTCCTAGAGATACAGAATGAAATCCTGCCTCACTTGGCACCTTCTTGATTGCTTCTTGTAAGGACATTCAAAATAGTATCACCCACTTCAGACCTCTTCACTCACTGAGCTACACAGGCAAGTGACTAAGACAAGTCCTGCTTAGGATCCAGAAAATCCTTTATGACTCTATTTAAGAATGATGAAGTCCGTTGAAATCAATGTCAAGTCCTTCCTTTCAGACTTTATACAGTGTCAAGTTTCCTTTAAACTATAGATCCTCATGTGTTTCATAACCCATCTATGAGCCACTCAACTTACTTCAGTCATGGAAAAGAACCACTAATTAAGGATAATTCCTTCCCCATTTAGTGAAATATTCAAATTCACAACCACTAATACATTTCTGAAAAGTCCAGATTGTTCAGACTACAATTTGCAGTTCCAAATCATCAAGCTCAACAAACCAGTGTTCTTTAGTAAGATAAACTACAAATTTAGTTAAATACAGTCACCAGTCACCAGTCAAGTAGCATAACAAAAACTCTAAGCCCGTTTGACCTAAAAAACAAGGACCCATGAGAAGCTAATTCTCAGTCCTAATCCTACAACTAAAGTAACTGTAAGTGCTAAATACCTCTGAAATTTGTAATTGTCAACATGTACTCTGTAAGACGGAGAGGGTATGTGCATTGCTAGAAATTTTGGAAATGAACATTACAGAGACCCAGCCATAACTTCTGGAAGGATCCCAGATGAACTGAGAATATGACCTACACTAATCACTTTAAAAGATAGATTTGATTCTTCAGGGTAAGATTTGGATCATCCTCTGAAATGAGGACGTCACTGAACAGAAGAAACCAGAGGAGGAAAACAAGTTTACTTCTGAGAAAAAGACCTATGAACCTTAAGTTTCTTCGAATGATGAAAACAGTCAAGAAGTGTGTGGCACGGAGCGGGGTTATATAGGTATGAGGGATAGACATACCAATAGTATCAAAATTTTTGATGTCAGAATTCTAAGATTCTTACTACTACAATAAATCTCACATAGCTAACTAAATCATCTCTAAGGAGCAATTAGCAATGAAGTTTTGGCGACTCACAATGTAATGAGCAAAATTAAGCCTTGCTATAAATATTTCATTTGCCCCCAACAAAGGACTGAATTGTTAAGGATTTAGTATGTTACCTGTTATTATGCTGAATGCTTTTCACCTATTTCCTCATTTACATAGGTACCATTTTAATACTTTAAATTTACACACATGGAAAATGAAGTGCAGAATGGTTAATAAGTATACCAAAGTCGTGCAGCTGAATGATCCAAAAGCTAGGAAATGAAATGCTAGGTGTGACTACTTGGTTTCTAACACCACATTTGGAGAGGAGGACTCTTGGTTTGCTGTTAGTGAAACCCAAAAACCTTTCTGAACAGACAAATCCCACCAACAGCTGAGGCTCCAAGCGACTGCATGTCCCCGTGAGCACACCCATCACAGACATCGAGTGATACTCACATTCCAATCTAGAGATGTTACGTCCTTGTTACTGGGAACATCTTGTCCTCCTTCTCGTATGCAATGTCTGAGCACTAACTGTGTGGAACCACTAGTGCTATTTTCACTAAGATTCCATATTCTCGCTGTGGAGTCTCCCGACCTACAAAGTACACAATACATTTTGGATTCTCATCACATTCTCAGGGATCTCAAAAGAAAACACATATATTTTATCACTGAAACGGCAAATACAAAAGAGACTATCGAGGACTTCCATTTCCAATATTTTCCCCCATTTTACATTTTGGGACCCTCAAACATTCTTTAAGAAATAAGTTTAATTAAAAATTCTAAAATTCCATCATGAAGGAATAAAGATCTACTGAGGCAACATGAGCACATGCAAACAACACAGACCTTTGAGAAACAGAAATAATATACAGCAAATCCTTGACTTACGAACTAAGTCAAAACAGCTGAGATCTGGGTGTTTACCTGAGTACTTGCTATAAATAACAAGAAGCAGATGTATCTTCCATTACCTAATTAACCCGAGTTGTACACGTGTCAGGTGGGTTGTTACATGCAGGTCCACTGCATTTATAATATAAACTGTCTTAGCCGCATTCGAATCACCTGGAGAAACATACCCTGAGGCCAAGAGGTCACTGACGGGGTTCCAGGCACAAATGAAAACTTCAGACTCGTGGCCCCGCAACACGACCGCTTTATTAGGGGGGATTTCAACATCCCCGTCCACTTCCATCATGTCAGTGTGATTATCTACGTCACGAAGAACAAGGGGGAGACCCTAGTCAGGTAATGTTATAACCAGGGAGGGCATCCTGATCAGGATATTATTAAGATGACTACACAGCATCATATGAAAATAAATTCTAAAGTATGACTGCGGTATCTTTACAAGTACACCTGTGAGTGCATTCAAAGAGACGCAAGGGCGAGGGTAGGGAAGAGAAGGGCCGCACAAGGTTAGATCTGAACACGGATAAGATGACAAAACGGTTTGAATCGAATGTGATGTGCAGTGATACTATTCTGAGTTTCTGCCAGTAGGGGCTGCTGACATCATTCATAGAACATTACAGTCACCTTCATATCTCAACATCAGAGCTTTGCTGTACTTGCTAACAACGAGTATTATGAATTTTATTTAGAAATAAAGCACAGAATTAAAAATTCATCTCCAATAGAAAAGGGCTTTCTAAATACTTTTAAAATAAAAATAGCTAATCTAGCTGTTTGCAGCTTTAGGAATAAAAATCTGCAACTGAAATAAAAATCTTTGCAGTCAGGAAACAAGACAGCACAAATGAAACAGACACAGTTACTCCAGCCCAGAAGATAGGATGTCCCAGCAGAGCAAAATCATTCTGAAAGCAGAGGTTCTAACAGTTCTTAGCTCACTTGCTATCGTGTGTGCTCCATTCTCTTCCCCATTCGCTGTGTTCTCCCCATTTTTTGCAGATCCTTGTTGGTTGGTTGCAGCTGCGGCAGCTGCAGCAGCTGCCGCCTGTTGCTGAGCAAGCTTATCTCTATAAGCCTGCTGTCTTGTCTGTACGACATCAGGCATCACGGCATCTATCAGCGACAAAGATTCTATGGGCCGACCATCAAACAAGGTACCATCCTGAATTGGAAAATTGTGAGGAGAAAAAAAAAAAAAAAAGGCATTTAGAGTTACTTGTATTCAATCAACAGCAGAAATCTCCATTCCAAAAAAGGCATATTTAGGTAATTTTCTGAACTCAAAACATGGGAGAGAAAAAATTTTAATAGGCTGTTTTACTGTAAATGGCTAAATTCTCCCCTTCACTAAGTTCATGTGGATATATGCTGCACAGGGACAAGTGAAATATAAGGTCATTGTTGAAGGCCAAAAAAGAAAAAAAGGATAATAAAATGTAGGTCTAGATGATAAAAAGGTTTATTAATTAACTTTGAGATATTTAGGCAAAAACCACACCCCAAAGGAATATCCCATACAATAATAAATACATTATACAGTTAGCCCTCTGTATCCACGGGTCTGAATCTACAAATCAAATAACTGTAGACTAAAAATATCTGGAGGAAAATTTTATTTGTACTTAGACTTTGTCATTATTTTACAAATAACAATTACTTGCATAACATTTATATCATATGAGGTATTATGAGTAACTTAGACACAATTTAAAATTCATGGAGGAAGGAAATACTATGCCATTTAAAATAAGCATTATGGTTCCCATCACGGGTCATGGAAACCATCCTCAAGGATATCAAGGAGTAGTTGTACTTCTTCAAAATACTAAAACTTTTATAATAGCTTTGCTGGGCTTAATTTTTTTGAGATCTGATTGAAATATTAAAGCAGAAGTAGACTTCAAATATTATGTCATTGTAATCACCTTATTTTACTAATGTTGAAGTGACATTTAATAAGGTTTAAAGGCTTGTTACAAAGCTAATCAATGGCAGCTGGGATATCTTAACTCATTGCTATTCAAAGTATGGATCCAGAACCAGCAGCAAGGCCGCCACCTGGTGAGTTATTACAATGCAGGTCTAGGGACCGGGGTACAGCTCAGTGCTACAGCATCTGCCTACCACACACCCCTGCGTTTCATCTCTGGCATGAGTCTGTGGAGTGTGTGAATGGGATCTTCAAACCTATGGTACCCAGTCGCTACAGGAAGGCTCAGGAACAAGTGCATTAGTTTTACCTACAGTAATATCTGAGAAGTACCAGTGCAACACAGGTTATTTATGTGAAATTGCTTAATTTTGCAAAGCTCCATTTATTAGCATTAGAAGTTCATCATTAATTAAAAATTTTTTCCAGTGAGCACAAGAAATGATATACGCACAGAATAAGCCAGAAATATTTGTATTTGTATTTCAAAGCAAATTAGCCAAGAACATGTAGATACAAAAGCTAGTCCACTTAAAACTGGAGAACTTGTACTGTTGGTAATCTACAATATTGTAATGGAGTGTGTGGAGTTACAAAATTATGACACATCTTGATTAGCAATTAGAATATTTAAGGAACAGGAGAAAATATTTGAAATTGTAGGTAAAACCACAAGTTTTATGATTATTATACAATATTTTCCACTAAAATGAGATTTCATCCCTGGTCAGTGGCAAAACCTAGAAAGCACCCTTTGAAAGAAAGTGTGAAAAGACCATAAAGACAAATTTTAAGAGTGGTAGGTTGGAGATTTAGCTCAGTGGTTCCAGCGCCTGCCTTGCAAGCGCAAGGTCCTGAGTTCAATCCCCGGTAACCACATACAATGCTGGGTGTGGAGACTCATGCCCACCAGCCATCAATACCACATACCACAGTGCCTGGCGTGGTGGCGCACGCCTGTAATCCCAGCACTCAGGAGGCAGAGGCAGGAGGATTGCTGAGTTCCAGGCTTG
>PVIC010056562.1:0-10905 GCA_004025085.1 Thryonomys swinderianus
TCTGGGTAGGGAGCCTGATACTTTGCTTGATGCTCACAAAAGTCACAGAAATTCATAAGAAAGGCCCCGACCTTTTCGTGCCCAGGGAGGTGTGCTGGCCTTGGTTCCCACTGGCTCTGACAGACAGGCAGCTGCACCACACTGAGCCCTTCCTGGTCACAAGGAATTGCCTGAAGTTATGTCAAGTAACTGAAGTTTTAGCATAAGCATCCAGAAGCAGGAACCCAGGAAAAATTAAACAATGGCCCTATGATCCCTGGAGCTGCTGGTTGGGAGAAAGAGGGGACACCTGTGGCCCACGTAAGGAGCAGGAACAGGGTGTTCAGCAGCAGGAGCACTTGTCCCCGGCAGCTGCTCAGGGCTTTTACCGGAGCGTGAGGGACAGTTTCTCTGTCTTAGGAGAACGAGCCATCCCCAGGCACGATACGCCAACACGAGCAGAAGCTGGCTCTCTGAGTTCCTTATCAGCTACTTTTCAGTTGTCCGGATATGAGACAAACTAGCCAGTTCTAGACACTGGGCTGTGCGCCTGTCCAGCTCATTAGTCACATCAGACATCATCGTTACTAAGTAAAAGTCCTCTGAGGCTGAGGCCCGAAGGCCTGGGTTCTGTGCCCCGTACACACAGCCAAGGGCATCTGAGGCCTCAGGGGGCCCCAGATGTCCTGCACCCCTTCCCGCAGCGTCAGGTCAAAACACGAATCATGAGCTGGCACGTCGGGAAGGTGCCCTGTGTGCTGGAAGGTGACTGCGGCTCTCGATGGAAGGAGGGGGTGCCTTCCACTGCTGTGACTGGAGCCACAGCAAACCTTCCGGGGGACACGGGGTGAGGAGGGGCTGGAGGCCCAGCAGGGCTTTGTCCTGCAGCAGCTTTGTGGCAAGGAGCCTGTGAAGCATCTTGCAGCTGTCCTGGCAGCTTTTGGTGGTGTGGATGCAAAACTGAAGCCACTTCGGAAGACACACTGGTAGTTTCATACAAGACTATAAAAATAAACTCACTGTAAAATTTAACTGTTAGTTGGGTGCGGTGGCTCAGGCTGGTAATCCCGGCACCTGGGAGGCAGAGGCAGGAGGATTGTCAAGAGCTCGAGGCTAGCTTGGGCTACATAATGAGTTCAGTGCAGCCTGAACTATAAAGCAAGACTCTGTCTCAAAAAACTAAAAAATAAATAAATAAATAAAAATAAAAGATTTAACATTAGTTATTCTAATGGGTTGAAAAATTGTGTTCACCAAAGAAATCTACACATAAATGCTTGTAGCATATTTATTCACAGGTGGCAAAATCTGGAAGCAGCCAGACAGCTTCAACAGGGTGTATGAACATTTTAAAAGGAGCTAAGAAGGCAGGGAAACCACAGAGGAATCATGAACACATGCGCTATATCTGAAAAGTCAGTGTTGTGCGTGATTCCAGCGCCATGACTTTCTGGACATTCACAGCTACAGAGAAGACAAAGGGGCTGGTGGTGGTCAAGGGCCTGGAGCGGGAGGGACAAGCGGGGAGCGGAGGGCTCCTGGCTCACTTCCTCTGGGTTCTCCCACACGCACGCAGGCGCCCTCTGAGCTGCAGCTTCAGTTTGGAAGATTTCAGTGAGGTCAGCATGGCCTTGACCCTTTCTGTCACTGAGACAAAATACCGGACACCCAAACTTGAAAGAGGAAACATTTATCTGATAGTTTCTGATAATTTCGTTCTTTTTAGTTTTTTTGAGACAAAGACTCGCTTTATAGTTCAGGCTGGCCCTGAATTCACTCTGTAGCCCAAGTTAACCTCAAACTCACATCAACCCTCCTGCTTCTGCCTCCAGAGTGCTGAGACGACAGGCATGAGCCAGCACGCCAGCACTGCGGTGTATGGTTACTGGGGATCGAACTCAGGACCTTGTGTTTGCCAGGCAGACACTGGAACCACTGAGCTAACTCCCGGGCCCTGTGATAGTTTCTTTTTGTTTGTTTGTTTTGAGACAGGGTCTCGCTTTGTAGTTCAGGCTGGCCCTGAGCTCACTATGGAGCCCAGGCAAGCCTGGAACTCAGCAATCCTCCTGTCTCTGCCTCCCGAGTGCTGGGATGACAGGCACGAGCCACCACGCCTGGCACTGTGATAGTTTCTTAAGGAGTCAGTCCATAAGTCAGCCGGCTGCAGGCAGGAGGGCTCAGTGGAAGGGTCCGCCTCAGAGGAAAGCTGCGACAGCGTGACGGTCGGAAAGCAGAGGGGCCGGCTGGGAGAGAGATGCCCCCTCCGGTCTCACGCCAGTGACGCCTTCCAACCAGACCCCGGCTCTGACAACGCCCCGCTGCGGAACTCTTCAGGCGGTGCGTCTCTCGATGAACACAGTGAGCCCACGGCCCAGTCACATTTGAACAACCCCGCGAGAAGAGTCAAAGGGACGTGGTAGGTCTAAACTATAAAACCGTTGCCTGAAAACACTAGTGGAAAATTCCAGAAATAAACTCTTCATAAGCCTTACATTACGTAGTATTTTGAGTGGCATGTGGACATCCCGTACTGTGCTGCTCCGTCCCACCTAGGACTGGACTCACCCCACGTCCAGCGCACCTGGCTGCACACGCCACCCTCCCACTGGCCAATCGGCAAACCTCTTGGTTAGGAGGCTCTCAGTGCAGCAGATGTAGTGTTCGAGGTTCCCTTGTTTTACTTAATAATGGCCCCAACTCTATCATGGTCCATGGCCATAACTGTTCTATTTTATTGTTAACTGTTGTACTTAATCTCTTACTGTGCTTAATTTATAAGCGAACTTTATCATAGGTATGTCTGCACCACTTCCTTTTGATTATTTTTGTAGTTTCCACTTCTGCATCTGACTGCCCTTCTCACAAGCTGCGTGCTCCCATTAGCCATGATTACATTAGACCTGGCCTGATGACTGCAAAATCTCTTCCATACCGAGCTTGAGTCTCATGTTTGTTTGTCTCTTGAGCTGTTTTTAATTTGCTGTTTCCGTTTGGACTTCTGGTGTTTTCTTCTTTTGCCTCTTAGCACGCCTTGCAGCTTTTGTTGAACACATGTTACACTGGGGAAAAGGCCTTGACATAGGAGCACTTTGGGATGTGGTCTTATACTTTGCGGGGTGAGGTCTTTACAGTCTGGCTAGGAATTCTGTTGTGCTTACCACTTACTCCAGCCGCGAGTGCCACAAGCCAAAACCCTCCACGGCCCCTGTGGTCTCTGGCTCCGGAGAGGCTTCCGAAGCGAAGTCTGAGGCTCGCAGCTCTTTCAGCAGCGAACTGTTGACCAGGACCCGTGTTGAGGAGACTCTGCAGCACGGGGTGAGAGCGGCCTCACATGCCCAGGACGGGGCTGGTATTTCGTGACCTTCACCAGGCCCCAAGAACTAGACAGGGTTCTGTGAAGTACACGGATGGCACCAGGAGGTCTCCCTGAGGGTGACGTACACTTGGTCTCCAGATGCCATTTACTTCTCTTGCTCAACACTGGCAAGCAACAGGAAAAGGCAAATAAAAACTGTGAGAAATATCTTAACGGCTGTTAGGCTGGGCAAATAAAACAAAACAAGACAGAAAATTAGTTTTAGTAAAGATGCGGAGAAATCTGAACTTTATACATTGTTGATGGGAATATAAAATAATGAAGCCCCTAGGAAAAGTATAGAGATTCCTCCAAAAGTTAAATCTCACTTGGAACATATAACCAAAATAATTGAAAATTGAATCTTTTTTTTTTTTTGAGACAGGGTCTCACTTTGTAGTTCAGGCTGTCCCTGTGCTTGCTATGGAGCCCAGGCAAGCCTCGAACTCAGCAATCCTCCTGCCTCTGCCTCCTGAGTGCTGGATGACAAACGTGAGCCACCACCCCTGGCACTGTGGTTTGGGGTATTGATTGCTGGTGGGTGTGAGTCACCACGCCCAGCATTGTATGTGGTTACCAGAATCGAACTCAGGGACTTGTGCTTGCGAGGCAGGCGCCAGAACCACTGAGCTAAATCTCTGGCCATGAAAATGAAATCTTGAGGAGATAGAATCACCCTCCATGGTCATCACAACATTATTCACAATAGCCAAGAGATGGGAAAAGCCTTGTGTCCATCAATGGAAGAATAGATAAAGCAAATGTGAGATATATAGATATACTATTATTCAACCCTAAAAAAGAAGGAAATCCTGTCCTATGTTCTTGAGGATATTATGCTAAGCAAAATAAGCTAATCAAAAAGACAAATATTGTATGGTTCCACTTAAATGAGGTATCTAAAGCAGGCAAACTCACAGAAAACAAAAACTACATACCCAAGCTTATGGGATAGAGCAAAAGCAGTGCTTAAAATATATCTGTAAATGCCTACATTCAAAAGGGTCTCAAACCGGGCGTGGTGGCTCATGACTGTAATCCCAGCACTCGGGAGGCAGAGACACGAGGATTGCTGAGTTCCAGGCTTGCCTGGGCTACATAATGAGCTCAGGACTAGCCTGAACTACAAAGCGAGACCCTGTCTCAAAAAAAAAAAAAAAAGGGGTCTCAAATTAATAACCTAACTTTATTCACCAAGAAATTAGGAAAAGAAGAGCAAACAAAACCCTAAACAAAGAGAAAACAGGAACAATAATTTATAAAAGCTAAAGTGAAAATAAATTAAATAGAGAAGAGAGAAAGAGAATATAAATGAAACCATAAGTGTGCTCTTTGAAATGATCTTAAACTAGATTGAACAAAGCAAAAACAGACCTCGCAAGTTACTCAAATAAGTATGGAAGAGAGGGACACGTCTTCTGACCTCACAGAAATGAAAGCAACCGGAAGACAGAGCTAGCTGCAAGCAACACGTATCGAAATACTCGATAACTCTGATGAAACGGGAAGTGTCCTGGAAAGACAAGCTACTGAAATTGGCTCAAGAAGAAATAGCAATCATAAATCTAAATAGACTAAAAATAAATAGATTTAAGTAGTAATAAAAGACTTCCAACCCAGACTTAAATAGTTTAATTGATGAATTTTACCAAAAGGTTAAAGAATAATTAACATTAGTCCTTCATAAATTCTTTCAAAAGAAGAGGAAACACTTCCCAACTCATTCCCAGATATCACAAGGAAAACTGGAAATACTAACATAACCCTCCCAAAAAATATTAGCAAGCCAAGCACAGCAGCATATTAAAAGAATTCTATCTCTCGATCAAGTGATGTTCATTCCAAGAATGTAAGTGCAGTTCAAAATGTAACAGTTAATTGATGCAATGCAAAACATCATGTTAACAAAATAAGAAACCAAATGATCATCATAGATTCATAGAAAAATCATTTGAAAATCCAACACTTTCACGATCAAAAAAAATTCAGCAAATCAGCAACAGGGGCTGAGAGTGCTGCTCAGTGACTCGAGCACTTGTCTGGCATGCTTGAGGCCCTGGGTTCAGTTCCCAGCACTGTCATTCCCCCAAATACGCGTGGACCCCTAAACATCGTCATGGACAGCTAGAAAAACACACAGGCGGCCCCATTCAGGGAGCGACGCTTCCCTCCAAAGACAGGAAGAAGGCAAGGGTGTCTGTGCTCACCGTTACTATTCAGACCTTGCTCGAGGTTCCAGCCAGGGCGACTTAGCATAATAAAGAAACGAAAGGTTTTTGTAAAATAGGAAATATGTAAAGGGAATATGGTAGGGGAAAGTAATGAGGGGAAGAATAAATATGATTTGGAAAGAAAAATAAAAACAGGTATATAGGGGGTGGGAGGTCGTGGGGTGGGTAGGGATAAGGGTAAAAATGAGAATTAACTTACGTCCTATACTGGTACAAATTCCCCAATGTTGAGTGCGATTGTAAGCTGTAAATAAAATGTACCAGGGGCCAGAGATTTAGCTCAGTGGTTCCAGAGCCTGCCTACAAGCGCAAGGTCCCTGGTTTGATCCCAGTAACCACATGCAACAATACCAGGCGTGGTGGCTCACACCTATCAGCAATCAGTAACTCACACCACAAATGCCGGGTGTGGTGGCTCACACCTGTCATCCCAGCACTCGGGAGGCAGAGGCAGGAGGATTGCTGAGTTAGGGGGTTCCCTGGGCCACATAGTGAGCTCAGGGCCAGCCTGAACTACAAGGCGAGACCCTATTTCAAAAAAAAATTTTTTATTTGTAAAACTAGCAATGAGTATTTTAAAAAAGAAAAGTTTCATTTATAATAACATCAAATGGAATAAAATTATTAGGACTAAATTTAACAAAAATATAAAATGTACATTAACAACCACAAAATATCATTGAAGGAGTTAAAAACTAAAAAAGGAAATAAATAAATAAAGATACCTCTATATATGCATTAGACCTCACAGTGTTGTCAAAATGGCAACCCTCTCTACATTTACTGACAGGCTCATCTTAAATCCTGTCAAAAATCCCAGCTACCTACTCAGGAGGCTGGGGCAAGAAGAGTTTAAGCAGCCTGGGCAGCTTAGCAGACTTTGTCTCAAATAAAAAAGGACTCGAGGTGCGCCTCAGTGATAGAGTGCCCCTTGGGTTTGATCTTCAGAGCAAAGGAAAAGAAGGAAAGACGGAAAGGAAGGGCATCTTATCTCTTCCCACATCATCCACGACTCTCATCACACAGGGTGTCCAGAATAAAGAGCTTCATGGAGACAGAAAGCAGATTCCTAGGTACAGCTACACCACTGTCAGACAAAGCGGATTTCAAGCCAAGACTAATCAGGGAAACGAAGAAAGTCACTGCCTCCTTGTAAAGGGAATAATTCAAGGGGGGAAATGACAATCATAAATATATATGCACCAAATATTAATACACCCAACTATATAAAACAAACAATAGACATGAAACTCAAATAAGAATTAATACAATAGTAGTGGGGGACCTCAATACCCCACCATCACAAATATACAGATCAACTAGACAAAAAATTAACAAAATACTATAACTGATGGGCCGGAGATTTAGCTCAGTGGTTCCAGTGCCTGCCTCACAAGCACAAGGTCCTGAGTTCGATCCCGGTAACCACATACAATGCTGGGCATGGCGACTCACGCGCACCAGCAATCAGTACCACATACCACAGTGCCAAGCGTGGTGGCTCACGCCTGGCATCCCAGCACTTGGGAGGCAGAGGCAGGAGGATTGCTGAGTTTGAGTCTTGCCTGGGCTCCATAGTGAGCTCAAGGCTAGCCTGGACTGCAAGCGAGACCCTGTCTCCAAACAAAAAAAAGAAAAAATACTATAACTGAACCAAACTCACAAACAAATGGTCTTAACAGATGTCTACAGAGTGTTTCACTGCACAGAATCAGAGTGCACATCCCACTCGCAGCACTGGATCATTCTCCAGAGCAGGCCACACCCTAGTTCACAGAATATACCTGAGTAAATGCAAAGGAGTGGAAGTTATCCTCTGTATACTAATGGATCACAGTGCAATAAAACTGCACATTAATAGGAAAAGAAACCATATGAACTTCAAAAACACATGGAAATTGAATAACACAGTGTGTTAAAAAGGAAGTTACAGAAGAAATTAGTTTCTGAAATTAAATGACAATGCCAATACAGCATACTGGAATTTATGGGACCCAAAGCAGAGAGGGAAATTCATACCAGTGAATATCCATATTAGGGAAACAGAATGAGTTCAAATAAACAACCTAAATATAAATCTCAAGCTTCTAGAAAAAGAAGATACTAAGACAAACCCAAAGATCATACAATGGAGGAGATTATAAAGATCAGAGCAGAAATCAGTGCAGTGGAGACTAAGAAAATGATACAAAAAATCAATGAATCAGAGTTGGTTCTTTGAAAGAATAAATAAAATTCGCAAACCCTTAACCAATCTTATCAAAGAAAAAGAAAGAAAGAAAGAAGATGCTTAAATTCATGCAATTAGGAGTGAAAAGGGCAAAATTACAACAAATCCAGAAAATCCAGAAGATCATTATTACCTACTTTGAGAAAATGTACTCCAAGAAGATGGAAAACAGAGACTAAACAGATTCCTGATACATATGAATTAACAAAGTTGAACAAAGAAGATATAAAAATTCTAAACAAGCCCATATCAAGTAATGAAATTGAAAATGTAATTAAAAACTTAGCAACAAAAGTACAGGTCCTGATGGCTTCACTGCAGAATTCTACAAGAAATTTAGAGAAGAGTTAACACCACTAATGTTCAAACTTTTAGTGAAATTGAAAGGGAAGTAATACTCCAAAATTAATTCCTGGAAGCAACCATTACCTTGATTCCAAAAACTAAAAAAGAACCAACCAAGAGAACTACAAGCCAATATCTCTAATGAACATGGATGCAAAAATCTTCAATAAGATCCTCGCAAACAGAATGTAGAGGATCATCAAGATCATACACCCTGACCAAGCTGGATTCATCCCAGGGATGCAAGGATGGTTCAATATACGTACATCAGCTACGTACCCTATATTAACAAAGTCAGTGACAAAAAACCATATGATCACCCCATTAGACGCAGAAAAAGTATGTGACAAAACCCAATACCCACTAACGATGAAAAGAAAACCTATAGGAAATGGGAATAGATGGTCATTATCTCAACCTGATTAAAGCTATCTATGAAAAACTGATAGCCAACATCATACTAAATGGTCAAAAACTGAAATCTTTCATGTTAAAGTCAAGAACAAGACAAGGGATACCCACTATCACCACTCTTGTTCATTATAGTTCTGGAAACACTAGCCATAATGATGAGACAAGGAAAGAAATATAAGGAATAAAAATAGGAAATGAAGAAGTTAAACTGTCACTACTTTCAGATGACATGATACTCAGTATAGAGGCTCCAAAAACTCCACCAAGAAACCTCCAGGCTTAATTATCAAAATCAGTAGAGTGGGTGGATACTAGGCCAACACTCAAAAAGAACCTTCTTGTACACAAACAACAAACTCAATGAGAGAGAAATGGGGGAAATAATTCCTTTTACAATAGCATCCCCAAAATATGAGATACCTAGGAATTAATTTAACAAAGGAAGTAAAATAAGTCTACTTTGAAAACTACGGAACTCTTTAGAAAGAGATCAAAGAGGGTATCAGAAAATGGAAGACACCCTTGTTCTTTTAGGAAGAATCAATACAGTAAGAATGGCCGCATTTCCAAAACTGCTACATAGAGTCAATGCAATCCCAATTGAAATTACAGCAGCATATTTCACAGAACTAGAGAAAACAATCCAAAAATTTATTATGAACCAAAAGAAACCTAGAGGAGCAAAAGCAGTTCTAGGTAACAAAGACAAGGCAGGAGTAAAACAATTCCCAATTTGAAATTATACTACAAAGCTGTTGTGATAAAAACTGCAAGTGATTAGCAAAGAGACAGATCTGAGGATCAATAAAACAAATTAGAAGAAGCAGAAACAACTCCAGACGTACTCAGCCACTTCGCCCTTGACAAAAGGAGCCAAACACCATAACTGGAGAAAAGATAGCCTCTTTAATAAATAGTGCTGGGTTTCAACTTGCTGAAGATTAAAACTAGATCCATATCTTTCACCATGCACTAAATTAAAATAAAAAAAGATCAAAGATCTAAATATTAAAACAAATGCTAAACCTGCTGGAAGATAGGTTAGGTATAACTCTTGAATACATAGGTGTAGGAAAAGACTTTATGAACAAAACTTCAGTCACATGGGAGGTAGTGCAAAGAATCAACAACTAGGAATTCTTTTAAAAGCTTCTAGACACCAAGAACAGCTTCTTCACAATAGAGTGAAAAGACAACCCACAATGTGGGGAAAAAAAGTTTACCACGTGATACTCAGACAAAGGTCTACAATCTAGAATATATGAAGAACTTTCAAAAAAATCAGACCCCCCCAAATTTTAATATCCAACTCAGAAAATGGGCATGTAAAATGAACAGACATTTCTCTGAGGGAGAAGTAGAAGCAACAAATAAACACATGAAAAAATGTTCATCATCATTAAGTCATTCATGAAATGCAGATGAAAACAACACTGACATTCTACCTCACTGCAGAAAGAATGGATGCTAACAAGAAAACAATCAATAACAAATGATGGAAGGGCTTCATAGGAACCCTTCTCCACTGTTGGTGGGAGTGTAGACTGGTGCAACCACCGTGGAAATCAGTGTGGATACTCCTCACAAAACTGGGATTAGAGGTCTCACTTGATTCAGCTATTCTCAAGATAGATATCTTCCCCACAGAATCAACAGCCAGTGCCATGCTGTTTTTACCACATTAGCTTGGTAGCATAATTTTAAGTTAGGAATTGTGATACTCCTACCTTGTCATTGTTGCCTAGAATTGCTTTTGCTATTCTAGGTCTCTTCTGGTTCTAAATGAATTTTTTAAATTATTTTCTCTAGTTCTATGAAATATGCTGTTGAAATTTCAACTGAGTCTCCATTGAATCTATGCACACCTATGTTTACAATGGCAACAGTTTGTAATAGCTAAATTTTAGAAATAAACCAAATGCCTATCAACTGGTGACTGGATAAAGGAGGTATGAGGTTTTATAAATACAACAGAGTACTATTCAGCTGCAAAGAATGATAAACTAGAGACATTTATAGCTAAGTGGATGCGCATGGAGGCCACATGCTTAAGTAAAATAAATAGGGCACACATGTGTAAATACTGAATAGTTTCTCTGATGTGAGAAACTGAAAGTGTAAATGAGGACCAAAATGCAACTTAGATACTGGGAAACAGGAAGAAAAGCTTCTCAGGGGAAGGGGAAGAAGGGGGGAGGAAAAGAAGGGAAAGAAAAAGCAGAAGAAAGTAAAAATAGAAACAAGGCTTTTGTAAACAGGGAGGGGCAGAGGGTAGAAGGGAAGGAAAGGGAATGAGGAAAGAAACAAGAGCTAAGGCACATCCTGTACGGGTACAAGCTCCCAATGGTCAA
>PVIC010056563.1:0-10904 GCA_004025085.1 Thryonomys swinderianus
TAAGTGAAATAAATAGGTCACAGATGTGTAAATATTGTAGCTTTTCTCTGGTATGAGAAACTGAAGATGTAAATGAGTTCTAGAATGCATGATAGATATTGTGAAATAGTAAATATTCAAAGGGAAATGGGGTTTAGGGGTAAGAAATGAGGGGAAAGGGCTGGAGATTTCGCTCAGTGGTTCCAGCACCTGCCTCGCAAGTGCAAGGTCCTGAGTTTGATCACGCCCACCAGCCATTAATACCACATACCACAGTGCCGGGTATGGTGGCTCACACCTGTAATCCCAGCACTCGGGAGGCAGAGGCAGGAGGATTTCTGAGTTCGAGGCTTGCCTGGGCTACATAGTGAGCTGAGGGCCAGCCTGAACTACAAAGCGAGACTCTGTCTTAAAAAAAAAAAAAAAAAAAGAGGGGAAAGAAAAAATTTGATGGTTAAAAAAAGGAAACAAAGGTTGTGCATATAGGAGCTGGGGGTTGTAGGGTGGGTTGGGGAAGGGGAAAAATGAGAACTAAGTCATTTTACATACTGGTACGAGTTCTCAACGTTGAGCATAATTGTGATGTGTATATATAATGTACCAACAAAGATTCAAATAAAAAAATAGGCAGAAATGAGGCTTAGAAAAGAAACTGAGTTGGGCCTGATCCATGCTGCTCTAGGCAACAAGGCCCCCAAATCCAAATTTGCCACACCTTTTATTTCATACATTCCAGGAGACCCAGAGGGGCAGGGCAGACGCCTGCAGTAGTCCTGGAGAAGTTATGTAGAACCTGGTGTAGCTCTGCCCTGAAGCATCACAGCGTGTGGGACCACTGGAGTGTAGTCGCTACCAGAAGTGACGGCAAGAGTTAAGTCCCTAAGTCTGTCTGCGGCAGTCATAGTCTGACTGTGCCATTATTTCTCCCAAGTAGTGTTGTTCCTGACAGTAAAGTGTTTAAGAAAAAAAAATGACACAAGAGGAAGCTGGAAACTTGAGAGATAAATCTAATGATAAGAATCTGTATCTCCTGAGGAACTCTCCTTCTATTAGACTTGATTTGGGCCATAGTTAAGCTACTTTTTATGATTAAAATTTGCTTGATGTGATGTTGATATCCTGTTAATTTATTTTCCACAGTGATCAATATATTCCCAGGCTATAATTTTAACCATGAAGAAAATCTTGTTTGAAGTACAATATTCTTTTGCTGACAGGCTCTTTGATGGGTATCAGATTTACTATTTTATTCTTTGGCTTCACGATCATTAATGAACAGTATGCAATATGGCTAGAAACCTTAAATTTCCTACTGGAGGATAAGCTTAATAAAAGGACTTTATGAGAGCAGCTTGGTAATAGATTCCCAGGCAAAAATTAAGATTATGTTTTTGCATACTTTCCACTTAAAGTTACACGTGTGCTTAAAAGCTTGAAAATCTCCCCAGTTAGGAGAAACTATGAAAAATTCTATAAAATGACAAACTAAAATATTAGTAGTGATAGGCGCTGATGAAGAGAATTTTGTTAATTCAAAATTTTAAAAATTATTTATTTATTTTTAACTTTTTTTTTTTTTTTGAGACAGGGTCTTGCTTTGTAGTTCAGGCTGGCCCTGAGTTCACTATGTAGCCCAGGCAAGCCTTGAACTCAGCAATCCTCCTGCCTCTGCCTCCTGAGTGCTGGGATTACAGGCATGAGCCACCACGCCCGGAAATTTGTCTTGTTTATTTTATCCAGAGGAAAACATCTTCAACCTTCTTAATCTTTGAGATATCTTTTCTTTTAAATATTACTTTTGTACAAATCCAAATTTATTTGAATAAGAATGCGGTGTTATACCTAGAGTTTGGGAGGCATATGATAAAACATATCACAGTAAATTGGTGCTACCCCCTTATTCTTTTTTTTTTTTTTTTTTAGACAGGGTCTCACTTTGTAGTTCAGGCTGGGCCTGCATTCACTATGTAGCTCCACGCAAGCTTCGAACTCAGCAATCCTCCTGCCTCTGCCTCCTGAGTGCTGGGATTATAGGCATGAGCCACCACGCCTGGCACTGTGGTGTGTGGTGCTGATGGCTGGTGGGCATGAGTCACCATGCCTGGTATTTTGTATGTGGCTACCAGGGATTGAACCAGGGACATTGCTAGGCAGGCTCCAGAACCACTGAGCTAAATCCCCAGCCCATACCCCCTTATTCTTGACACAAATGAAACCTTTTGAAAACAGACATCAGTGGCAGTTTAAATGGAGAAATGGGAAAAACAAAAGTCCCAAATCTGAGAAGGGTGTGAAGGGGGAGTTTTTATGAAGATTTTCCATGCTGATTGTGTGAATTTTATCTTTTCCTCACAAGGTACTGTACTTGCACATATTGCTTTCTTAGAAACTGCTCAAAATTACTAAATCTGGTACATAATGGGAGTCTTGACCACAAGTCTTAAATTAAGATGCTTCCTAAATGTTGGTATATCTCTGCAGGTGCATTCATCTGCCACAAATGGAAAAGTGGAAAGAACAACCTTTTAGTCCAAAGTAGTTAGCTTGGCTATCAGAATGAAATTAAGAAAAAGAAGTCCAACTCAGGAGGCAGAGACAGGTGGATTGCTGAGTTTGAGGCTTGCCTGGGCTACATAGTGAGCTCAGGGCCAGCCTGAACTACAAAGCGAGACCCTGTCTCAAAAAAGTCCAAATCCTACTGTCTGGCACTAAAGCGAATAATTCATTTTGGTTTTGAAATACAGTGAGGAATAAATTCACTTTTTATGCTAGTAATGTCTCCTAATGATGTCTACATTTGCAGCTACCTAATGGTACATCTTTTCTGCTTTGATTTTGAGTTTTGGTTCCTTAATCACAAAAGCAAACTAGTTAGATCCTATTTACTACTTACATGACCTTGTTTTACATCCTGACTTTGTAGTTCCTTGGAATAAACAAGAAATAGATTCGTGATATTCAAGGGGTATTAATTGCTTTTCCGTGAACACTAGGGTTGCCAGCTGCATTTTGGTCTTAAGAGAAGAATATTGGGGCTCTTCTACTACCTACTATTTTGATCAGCAGTTAAAAATACTCTAAAAAATATTCCAACATACTAGGTGCAGTGCCACATACCTATAATCCCAGCTTAGGCAATTTATTAAATTTGATGCCATCTGGACAGCTTCATAAGACTGTCTCAAATGAAAAAATAAAAGGGGTGTAAATGTAGCTCCATATGAGGCCCTGTGTTCAACCCCTAGTACCAGATAAATACGTATTTCAAGCACACAGAAAAGTTGAGAGACTTGTGTAGTTAACTTACATCCCTCCACCCAGTTTAAGAGGTCTTTGAACACTGCAAGTGAATTAAATGAATGATTTGAGTGAGGAATTTAGTGTTTAAATAGTTAAACCAGTCTTTGGAGCACACCTCTTGGGGAAAGCTACTCATTAGGTAGAAATTGGAGTTTATTGTGATGTAGAAATTTTTCTCATAAAACTAATCTCTGTTACAATTCAGTGCCTAAGAGGATTAAAAACGTAATGGACAGGGGCCGGAGGGTTAGCTCAGTGGTTCCGGTGCCTGCCTTGCAAGCGCAAGGACCAGAGTTCGATCCCCGGTAACCACATATAATGCTGGGCGTGGAGACACGCCCACCAACAATCAACACCGCATACCACAATGCCGGAGACGTGGTGGCTCACACCTGTAATCCCAGCCCTCGGGAGGCAGGGACAGGAGGATTGCTGAGTTCGCGGCGGCTTGCCTGGGCACCAGAGTGAGCTCAGGGCCAGCCTGAACTACAAAGTGAGACCCTGTCTCAAAGCAAAAATAAATAAATAAATAAATAAATAAATAAATAAATAAATAAATAAATAAATAAATAAACGTAATGGACAAAGTATGGGCATCTATCCCGTTGATTACTTTTTTTCCCCTAAATTTTTACAGAGAATGAATTTACAGAAAGAGTGTTTTGTTCTCCTTCCACGTCTTTGGACTGCTCTCTGGCGACAAGTTGCCTCCTTTGAGCTCATGGCTCTCGGAGCAGGCCGGCTCGCGATCCCTTCCCCTGGGAGGCTCGAGCTGCTCGCGGGCGCCCCCAGTCCGCGGGCGCCCCCAGTCCGCGCCCGCCCTCGGCTGAAGGGGAAAACCGAGCGCAGAATCCTAAGCCTTCCGCTTGCTGGTTCTGCTGCCTTAAAAAACCACAGTGTGCCAGGAGTCTGAAGCGAGGAAATTCCCCTTACGTGCCCTTCTTTTGGCAGTAGAGAGCCTAGGAACCAAGCAGGGAAGGCGCGTAGTTGGGGTTTTACACGGCGCCGTCAGTAACGTTCACGGATTCGCCTTCGCAGCGGCTCCGAGCCGAGTTGGGTCCGCTCGCACGAGCGGGCGGGACCGCGCGATCCTCGCCTAACAGCTGGCGGGAGGGCCCGGGCTCGCCCGGTGCCGCGGTCCGGGGCAACACGCGCTGGAGGCTGAGACCGGGCGGTCTAGCAGGGCGCGCTCCGAGGCAAGGGCGCGCTCCTCCCCGGTGCGGCGCCGGCGCGAGCGTCTCCCTGCCCGCGCCCAGCGTGGGGCGAGGTCCCCGCAGCCGGGCCGTCCGCCGCGGCTCCCCACCCCTAGGCGGCGCTGCTCCTCCGCGCCCGCCGGCTGCGCTCGCCCGGACGGCTGCCGAGCTGCAGCCCCGAGCCCCGCTCGCAGCCGCCAGCCCCGAGGTCCCGCATCCCGGGGGCGGAGGCGGACTCCGCTCCCCGCCGGGCACAGCCCTGCGGAGCGCCCCTCCGGCAGCTCGGGTCTCGGGGGTCCGGAGCAGGGTTGCGGGTCCCCGGGGCGGCGCGGGAGGATGGCGGGCTGGCGGGCGGCGCTGCTGTGCGTGTGTCTGTCCTGCGGCGCGGCCGCCGTGCGCCTGGAGTACTCCGTGTCGGAGGGGACGCAGCGCGGCGTGGCGGTGGCCAATGTGGCCGCGGACTTGAACCTGCCGGCGGCCGCTCTGTCCTTGCGAAACTTTCGCTTGGTTTCCGGCTACAGCGAGCCCTACTTCGAGGTGGACCCGAGCAGCGGCAGCCTGGTGGTGCGGGAGCCGGCGGACCGCGAGCGGCTGTGCGGGGCCAGAGCTGCCTGCGTCCTGACCTACGAGCTGATACTCGAGGACCCGCTGGAGCTGCACAAAGTGCGCGTCCGCGTCCTGGACACCAACGACAACTCACCCCTCTTCCCCGCCGGCGACGTGCGGCTGCTCATCCCGGAGTTCCTGCCGCCTGGAGCCCGCTTTACACTTCCGAACGCCCAAGATGCAGATGAGGGAAGCAACGGGATGCTGAGCTACAGTCTGAGCCCCAGCCAGCACTTCCGCCTGGACATGGGGTCGCGGGTGGACGGCAGCGAATACCCGGAGCTGGTGCTGGAGAAGGCGCTGGACCGCGAGCTGCGCGCCGCGCACCCGCTGGTGCTCACGGCTCTGGACAGCGGGCTGCCCGCGCTCTCCGGAGACGCGCAAGTCACCGTCATCGTGGTGGACACGAACGACAACGCACCCGTGTTCGAGCGCTCCGTGTACTGCGCCAAGGTCCCGGAGAGCGCTCCCGCCGGGACTGTGTTACTACGAGTTCGGGCCTCGGATCCAGACGAAGGCTCCAACGGGGAAGTCTGGTACTCCCTGAGCAACAGCACGAGAGCAGACCTGAGGCACCTCTTTCACGTGCACCCCAAGAGCGGGGAGGTGAGGGTCGCTGCCTCCCTGGGTGCACCCGAAGTGCTGCTGGAGGCATATGTCGAGGCGAGAGACAAAGGGGCCTTTGGTCTAGCGAGCACTGCCAAACTGCTGGTGGAAGTGACTGACGTGAATGACCACGCCCCCGAGGTGAAGGTCATGACTCTGTCGGGCCCAGTGCCCGAGGACGCTGCCCCTGGCACAGTGATTGCCCTGCTCAGGGTGAAGGACGAGGACCGCGGTCCCAACGGTAGAGTCATTTGTAGCCTGTCAAGCGGTGGCCCTTTTCAGCTCAAGGCTTCTCTCGACAATTACTACAGACTGCTGACAGCTGGGCCCCTGGACCGGGAGCGGACAAGCCAGCACCAGGTCCTGATCACCGCCTCGGACGGCGGGTCACCCCCGCTCAGCACCCAAAAGATGCTCACTGTGACAGTTGCTGACGTGAATGACAATCCACCGAGGTTTTCTCAACCACAGCAGGAACTTTTTGTAGCTGAAAATAATGGCCCTGGGGCCTCTCTCGGCCAGGTGTTTGCCCAGGACCTGGACTCGGGAGAGAATGGCCTTGTCTTTTATGAGTTGTTGGACATTTTCTCTGAGGGGGCGCCAGCCGCTAGCTTGGTGGCAGTGGAACCGTCCAGCGGTGTTATCACTGCCAAAACCTCCCTTGATTTTGAGCAATTTAGGGGATTTAGTTTCCAAGTGGAAGGCAGGGATGGGGGCATTCCTTCTCAAAGTGCGACAGTGACTGTGAACCTGTTTGTGGTAGATAGGAACGACAATGCTCCAGTTATCTTGTTTCCCCTCTCCAGAAATGGCTCGATCCCTGTGGAAACTGTGCCCCGCTCTGCTAGAACTGGACACTTGGTCACCAAAGTGGTAGCAGAGGATGCAGACAGTGGTTCCAACGCCTGGCTCTCCTACCACATCTCTCAGGCTTCTGATGCTAGCCTTTTCAGCATTTCAGCCAAGATGGGAGAGCTCCGTACTGCACGCTTGGTTCTTCCTACTGACGCTGCTGAGCAGAGGGTGATGGTGCTGGTTCGAGACCACGGAGACCCACCACTTTCCTCCTCTGTTCTTCTTGGTGTGTTATTAAGTAATTTTACACCACAGGTCCTTCCAGACTTTGAACATGCTGGGAACCAGGAGGGCAGCTTACTGCTCAGAACGTGTATTTGGTAATAGCCCTGGCCTGCATTTCCCTTTTATTTCTGGGGTGCTTACTTCTCTTCATGTGTATCAACATGAGCCAGAGCCCTGTTTCTTGCTCTCAGAGCTGCCGTCACACTTCGGAGGATCTGAGGCACATAAGCCAAGTAGCTTCTAATCCTTGCATGACATCAGCCACAATAGATGTCACTACAGTTGAGAGACTTTCTCAGACCTATTTCTATCGAGCCTCCCTGGGACTTGGCTCTGATAACAGTTTGCTGTTGCATGGGGAATACAGTGCTGCTGACTTAAGAACTCTGGCCACTGGTGTAGGACTGAATCTGCCAATCTCTTATATTCAGATTCGGAATAGGAAAGGGGACCATGCAAATGTCAATGCCATGGTAAGCATTTTATGGAATCTCATTCCTTTAGAAGGATGGAGTTGGCTGCTGTTATGTTCTCAAATGTTTCTTAGATGTGCCTTTGGTAACATTTAATCAGTTGAATACTTCTTTTTAGCATATCTTGTGTTAAGAGTTCTAAGGGCCGGGCGTGGTGGCTCATGTCTGTAATCCCAGCACTCGGGAGGCAGAGACAGGAGGATTGCTGAGTTCCAGGCTTGCCTGGGCTACATAGTGAGCTCAGGGCCAGCCTGAACTACAAAAGCGAGACCCTGTCTCAAAAAACAAAAAAACAAAACAAAACAAAAAGAGTTCTAAGGGCACAAAAGTATTAGAAGGCCTCAGAAGAGACTATAGCTTATTTTTGAGAAGCAAAGAAAAACCCTTAAAACATTAAAAATAAACAGTACATAACATAGAAATCTAACATGAAAGATAATGTGCCAAAATGTTTCATGGGTAATAGATAGCTATATAAAGTATGCTGGTACTTAAAATAAAGAATGAACAATATGTAGGAGTTTTCTTACTCTATGAGCAAAACCATTATTCACACCATTAGAATACATTAGGAAAAGATAATAGTAACCACAAGATATGTAACAATAAGTTGCAATATGTATTGAAAAAAAAGAAAACATGAAAGAACAGCTGGGTGGGAGGAGGGAATAAGAAAAGGCTTTGAGAGAGATGGCATTTGATTTGGATCTTGAATGATATACCACTTAATGAAATGTGATATTTTCTATAACCTATGCTTTTCATTAATTCCATTTTGGCATGACAGTCTTCTTGGAGAAAGACTCTCCAAAACATGGCTAATAGTTCTGCAGCAATGTGCATAAATACATAAACATTCTAAATATGTTTCAACACTTATTTGTACTGATAGAAAGAGGATAATAGGTATAGAACTTGACAACTTTTTATTTTGTTTTAGTAAGAGATTTTACAAACAAGAAAAATGAGTAATTTTATGTCAAACTTTTGTGTGTTCAAGGGTGCACTCTCTATTCAAATCCACTAACTTGGATTTAATTTGTTTTTTTTTTAATTTTAGAAGTCAAATGCAAATGCACTTAAATAAGTAAATGCCGTATTTGAGAGTAATGTACTAATCAGATTTAAGTGACTCAAGTAGTTCAATTTATCCATTATGATTACTGGCATTTCAAAACTTTTTGCATGGAGTCAGGACAGAACTTTTGAAGCAATTTTGCACAATTATTTTTCTAACTTCTTTTCTTTTTCTTCTAACTTCTTATAGAAATCATGGACTGAAGAGAAGATAATAGGCAGAAATTAGGAAAGAAAAATGAAACATTTCTTGTTTCACTTTTTTAGAGAGTGGGGGAAAAATAGGTTTCAATTATTTTCTTTCAAATGATGATATTAACAACAAATAACAAACTTACATCCATTAGAGATTTTTTTGAACTTAATATTGTCACATGATGCAATAGCATCCAATCTACATGTTAGGAAAATGCCTTTGAATAAGTAAGTATGGAAATATATGAATTGGGAGGCAGAGGCAGGAGGGTTGTTGTGAATTTGAAGCCAGCCTGCACTACAAAGTGGGTTCAGAGTCAGCCTGAATTATAAAGCAAGACCTTGTCTCCAAAAACAACAGAAAAAATTTTAATCCATGTTTCTATATGTTCATATGGCTAATAGTAATTTTAGAGTATGTTGTTCAGTGATTATTTTCTTTCTCCTGGCATCTAATCATGAAACAATTTTGTTGAAGGATTTTTGTGACCCTAGAATAAAATTAAAAACCTCACTAATATATTTGGGGGCTAAGCCTGAGTTCAGCTCTGTAGGTAATAAAGGGATAAAAGGATCACACATCAGTATATTATAAGAGTTTCAGTGAATGTCACTTTCAGGATCTCAGTTAATTTTAAGGGAGAAAATCAGTGTACTCAAATTTTAAAGTTTCAAGTATCAATACTCTTAATATATGGACACGCTATGTATTAAGGAAATTTACTATTTATTTCATTTCATTGCTCCTTGAAATAAAGAGAGATAACACTAGTAGTCCCTTTGAAGTTTGGGAGGTAGAAATTATTTGAGAAACATATTTTGCCTATAGAAAGGAAGGGTACATCATTATAAGACCAGTAAATCCATAAATTAGAAAGAAAATTAGCTACTCAAAAGGAAATAAAGGAAATAGAAGATAAAAATATTCCCCTTCCACTACTTTTTTTGAGACATGGTCTCGCTTTGTATTTCAGGCTGGCCCTGAGCTCACTATGTGGCCCAGGCAAGCCGCGAACTCAGCAATCCTCCTGCCTCTGCCTCCCAAGTGCTGGGATTATAGGCGTGAGCCACCACGCCCAGCACTGTGGTATGTGGTATTGATTGCTGGTGGGCATGAGTCACCATGCCCAGCATTGTATGTGGTTACCGGGATAGAATTTGGGACTTTGCTCTTGTGAGGCAGGCGCCGGAACCACTGAGCTAAATTTCCAGCCCTCCACTACATTTTTATACTTCCCAGAGTTTTACACAAAATAACAGAGATTAGCTGTTTTTAAGTATAGGACTATTGCTTTATTTTATTTTCCTCTTGAACAATACTTTTTCATTGCTGAGTTTTAAAATTTTTTCAGATGGTCTGTTTATTTGCTAATAACTTTTCATAGGCTAGATATTTCCTTATAAATAATGATTTAAATAGTATGAATAAAATAATTATGTATAGCTGAAGTATTTGTAGTTCACACGGCATTTTTTATTTACTTCTTACTATTCAGTTGCATATCGATCCATTCTTTTTCTTTTGGCAGTACCAGAGATCAAAATCAGGACCTTGTGCTTTTGAGGCAGGTGTAGTGTTAATGAGCTAAATCCCCAGTTCAAATATTTTCCTTTGGATTTTTTTTTTTTTTGTACTGGGGATTGAACTAAGGACCATATGCTTGCAAGGCAGGCATGACACCACAATCCATTCTTGATTCTTTAGAAAGAATGTTTGTTTTAGGACTCACTGAGTGCCTTAATAATAATAAAACTTAAAAAATAAAACATTGTAATATGTGAATTTTACTAAACAAAAGTCTTTGAAAAGTATGAAATTTAATGATTCTGTCACAATCATGTTGAAACTCATGTACACATATGCATGTGTTCATAACCTTGTTCAAATTCTAAGCTCTCCTCTAATTTTATGTTACAGTGTATATTAACATAGTTTATAGTACTAAAACCTGTCAGTTTAAGGAATTAAGGACATTTTTTTTCTTGAATTTAGATCTTGCATGTTGGTAATACTTTAACAGACATAATCAAAACTGATTCACTGATTGTGCAAGAATATACACCATGTGTCTCATGTCAATTCTTCCATTTAGACTCTTGATTGGCTATATAACTTTTTTTAGGTAGAAGTGCAAGATACTGGGCCGGAGGGTTAGCTCAGTTGTTCCGGTGCCTGCCTTGCAAGCGCAAGGACCTGAGTTCAATCCCCAGTAACCACATATAATGCTGGGCGTGGTGGCTCATGCCTGTAATCCCAGCACTCGGGAGGCAGAGACAGGAGGATTGCTGAGTTCGTGGAGGCTTGCCTGGGCACCATAGTGAGCTCAGGGCCAGCCTGAACTACAAAGCGAGACCCTGTCTCCAAAAAGCAAAAAAAAAAAAAAAAAAAAAAAAA